>MU192135.1:0-20513 GCA_016904865.1 Pissodes strobi
TTTTTTTTTAAGTATTTCCACTTTTTCTTAATAATATCAGACGCTAATTGAAATGGTACATTGGTATATAGGGATACCACGTCAAGATAAATCAATTTATAGTTATTTGGCAAAGTAATATTCTTAATTTTGACTTTAAAGTCCCAAGAATCCTTAATAATAGTTTCGGTTTTATTTATTATTCTTGAAAAAATGTCTTTTAAATATTTTGACACTTTGCTCAAAGTTGATTGTACACATGACACAATGGGTCTCATTGGTATTCCCTGTTTATGCAATTTTGGTAATCCGTAGATTTTTGGGGGCAGTGCATTGTGTATTTTCAATTTTTTTCCTGTATTTGGAGAAATATAATTTTTGTCTTCCCATCGCTTTATTAAGACGTTGTTCTGC
This sequence comes from Pissodes strobi, assembly GCA_016904865.1. Lineage (NCBI taxonomy): Eukaryota > Metazoa > Arthropoda > Insecta > Coleoptera > Curculionidae > Pissodes > Pissodes strobi. Next base: position 394 of record MU192135.1, read on the forward strand.
TCTTGACATATATTTGTGGGATCATTATTTATTTTTTTATAAGTTAAGTTGTCATTGAGTAAAACTTTCATTTTCCTATCATAATCATTAGAGTTCATGATCACGGTCTTATTAGATTTATCAGGTCTGAGAAGTTTTAAATGTGGGTTCTCTTTGAGAAATATTTTGTTTTTCTGATTTTTGTATTTAAGTTTTTATTAATTAACGAATTTTTTGATTTACTTGTGTTTGTGTTCAAAATATTTTTATAATTTGTTAAAATGTTGCAGCAATTGCTACGAATTTCATCTTTCTTTTCTGATGTTAGTTTGTTGATGAAAATTTCAGCTGAAGAAATTATTTCAGGGATTGGTAGATAAAAAAAATATTTTGTTATTTAGAGTAAAAACACTCCGGGCGACCGAAAAACCCATCAGTCTGCACAATACCACGTCCATATAATGCGACTTGATGTTCAATGTCTTAAACTGTGTGTATTGCGTATGTCTTTTTAAAGCGTGTTTTCGTGAAATATATGTTTTTAAGATGGATTATGATATGTCTTTCATGGGTGAGTCGAACCTTTTAATTATAGATTGTAGTAGTGGGCCACATATGCAGCCTCCTTCACAACGGAAGGCGCAGTTGGAGCCGTCAAAAAATTTAAAAATAAAAATTACCAATTTATAAGTAACATAAATAACAACTAACTTAAAAAAATAAAGCGGTTTAAGAAAACCTGGGGCTCTGCAAAAAAGTAGATAAACATCTATTTGCATTTTTCTGTCATTATGGAAGGGTGCAAACTTGATTGAAAATGTGTAATAATTTTTTTCCCAAGTTTGCATAAATATCGGAATTTTTTTCAAGAATGCTTAAAAATAATCCCGATATTTATGCAAACTTGGGAAAGCAATTATTACACATTTTCTATCGTTATTAGACATTTACGTTTTTTGTTAATTTAACAATGTTCCGGAAGCCAGAAAAGGTTGCAAAACCCTATTTATTATTTATTTACCTTCGCTAATATTATCCCAAAATTTTAAAACCTTCGCAGTTATTGTCGAATTTTTCACTATTAAAAATCGGTGGTAACTGGCTTTTACCAAATTACCAGCTTAGAACAGAACAAAAAAATTATTCCAATTATTAATTAACTCGCTGATATTTCTTTATGCGTATATACTTCTTGATGGCTTATAAGAAGATAAAAACTCCTTATAGACATATTTTCTATAGAAAACACAATTTTGAGCGTTTCTGTTTCCTTCAGGAAATGTAATGGGTTTGACCCTGATTCTTTGAAAAATAAACGCTTATGTGAAAAACATTTTACTGAAGCCGATTTCAAGACAGCAAAAAGACATTTTTTGAAACACGAAGCTGTTCCGAGAAAATATTTTGAAAATCACGAAGAGCAACAATTCTTGGAAGTTCAGAAGCCAAACAAAACATATTTGGAGAGAAAACATCAACTTCCTTTAGATTGTCCTTCTCCATCTGTCAAAAAAATGCGATTTGAGACAGATCTTACTTTGAAAGAACGCCAAACGATAGATGATATAATTAAGTGAACTCCCAAACGAGCAAATTACCCCAAGAAAAATTAGTATGACCAAACACATGAAATTTCAAATATGCAAATTAAGGAGATACAGAAGAAAAATTTCACTATTGAAGGAAGAAATTAAACGAGGTAAAGGCTTACTATTTAACGTCATGCCTTATTTGCCTTTCCTCTCAAGTGTCGCGAAAACGTTCGTTATAATGCAGCTTAGGGGAAAATCTAGGAAAGTATGGGACGTGAAAGAAAAATAATTATCGGTTTCATTTTATTACAATATTACAAATCTCCGGCTGCTTATTTTTTTTTTAAAGGGTTAATGTTACCTTCTGTCTCGACAATCAGACGATGGATAGGTGAAAATTATTTTAAGGCTGACGAAGGTATTACAGGTCATCTTCAATTAAAATGTTCAACAATGCCTATGAATGAAAGAAAAGTGTGTTGTAGCAACTTAATCCTCGGAAAATATAGTATATCAAGAAGATACTCAAATTATTACAGATATAAAAAATTAGTTCTCTCCTATTTTAATGACTTAATTCACTAATGTGAATCTTGCCCTTGATCAAATTATTATTTTTTCAATAAGGATTTAGCCATTAAGATTTTGAAAAGCAATTTTTTTAACTAAAATTTTGTAGGTTCCGTAGGTAAACGTAAGTATAGTCGATTTCTCAAAAATATAAATTACTAGCTACTACCAAAGAAAATTTTACTACGGGAGTAAAATTTTCTTTGCTACTTCTTCACTGTTGTCTCTTCAAAAGTACTGGCTGGTATCAGCAAAGAAATCAGCAACATTTTCTTTGGTATGAGTAAGGCGGAAGTAACATCATTTTTATTTCACAAATGTTTTATCAGCTTGATCTAACTACATTTTTCGAAAATCAATCAAGTTTTCCATCATCAAGAAGTAGGAAAATAATTATTTATGGGAGGCAGTCCAATACAAACTCAAGTAACTACCTTCAACTACCCCGAACAAGTTACAAGATTTTCTGAGAATAAAGGAAGAAATTCCTGAAATGCCTCTAGTGAATAAAATAAAATAATTTTGTTAGATTAAAGATTAAAGTTATCAAAAAAGTTTTTGTAGATGATTAAAGAAGCAAGTTGCAATAAATGCGTTTTCTTAGGAAAATATCCAATATAATCCGAGTATTCCACAATCTCGAAGCGGAACGCACTTTTCGAATTTTGACTTTTTTAAATTGGCAATTCCCCAGATTCAAAGAAGAATTTGCCGATGAAAGTAATTTATATAAACAACATTTGACTACATATATTAGCATCTGATCATTGTTACGATAACAATGTTGTTAATTCAACAATATTGCCACTGCAGACATTGGCAGGCAAATTTTTATATTTAGGGCAGTCTTTTTGACAAATAACTTTAAATTAACTGTAGATTTGAATTAACAACGTCTTTAAGTTATCAATGTGCACCGTAGTAAGGCGGTAAAAGTGTTTTTTTTTCAGAATAAGTGAACTTATTTCATATTTTGTTCTTCGGTTATTGATAAATTTCTAATAATAATATATAATTAAAAGTCCCAATAATAACGTTTATGTGTTTGTCTAATTCAGCCGCAATCGACATTAATTTGTCTCTACCTTTATAATCAAAACTATTCAATAATTTCTTTTCAAACCGATAAAATTAATATCACTTGGCAACGTCGTGTTCTCCACTCGATGGAATTGTTGGGCGCCAAGGTAAAATATTCGCTAACCGGCCGAAAACAAGCAACTGACAGCGCCTTCTAGCGCTTCCACTTCGTCCGTAAGGATAGGTGTTCTTATCGTAGTAACATTTTCTTTGGTAAGAGTAATTCAGGTTGTTAATTAGATCAAGATTTTTCTTTAGATCGGTTACAAATTGTCTTAAATTAGGACCAGTACATTTGACAACAGAGTCTATTTCTAATAGCGAAATGAAATGAGCATTTATCACTGATAACTTGTTCTCATATCTTTCCTTTTACAAGTCAAGTGCAGTAGTAGTAGCAGTAGGAGTAGTAAGGTTGGGGGGGGGCTTGGGCAAATCCCGGTAAGTAGGCCTATAAGTCCCTTTTCACCATCCCCGATCCGCCCTCCCCTACCTGGCTACTTCGAACACCCGGCCCGCACTGAAACGGCCCGTCACCTTGATAAAGGTGAGGACGTCCTCCCAGTCCAGATCCTTTAGATCTTCCCGAGCAAGTGTTGGTGCTCCCAGTATCTTCCTCCTTAGGCGACTCCACCTATCACAAATTCCTATATAGTGGTATGAGGACTCCTCCCCTGTCCCGCAGTTCGGGCAGAGTGGGCTGTCCCTCACGCCGATAAGGTGCAGATGTCTGTTTAGGCTACCATGCCCAGTCAGAATACCTACCAAGTTTCTGATGTCCTCTCGGCTCTTTTTTAGCAGTCGCCTTGCTCTGGATCCATCAGGATTTAGAATCATTTCCTTGGCTTGTCTGCATCCTTCTTTTCCTCTCCAATTGTGCTTTGTCTTGTTCCAGGCCCAGTTATTTAGTTCCTGAGAGATTTGCCTTTTACTTAAGCCCAGACCAGGTTCTGGACCGACGAGGTGGCTCATTGAGCCTTGTCTTGCCAATTCATCGGCCCGTTCGTTGCCTCGCACAGTGGCGCCCTGGAACCCATCTGAGTCTTACTTCCTTGCGCACAGCCAATCTGTCTAGGACGTCTCTACATTCCTGAACTAGCTTACAGCTTGCCCTGGGTCTTTGGATCGCCCTGATAGCGGCTTGACTGTCCGAGTACATATACATATATACTCTCTACACCTTCTGTTACCTCCGCCTTGGTTGCTACTTCCAAAATAGCAAACACCTCCGCCTGGAAAACAGTGGCATATCTCCCCAGCGAAGTGCTTCCTCCTGATTTAGTGTTGTCTAGGTATACACCGGCTCCGGATGACTGTGTATTAGCCATCCATGAGCCGTCAGTGTACCATGCGTTTACGCCGCTCGGCGTACGTACCTGGCCTGACAGCCACTCTTCCCTTGATGGAAATTCCACTTGGAAATTCCTTCTCAGTCTTAATCTGCCATCTGAAATATTGCCTTTGGTCGCAATGATGGGTAGATCCCTACTCATTTTGGCGGCAATAGTCGTATGGCCTTTCCCTGTGTAGTCCGTTCGCCATAGGCCACTGTCGATCATACTTTTGTGAGCCGCCATTGCCTCTCTCTCAATCCAGATCGGGAGGTCCGGCAGCCCCAGGATGATGTTCAGTGCTGCTCCGGGAGTTGTTCTCAATGCTCCGGTAATACCCAAACAAGCCAGCCTTTGCAGTCTGGCCAGTTTCTGGGCATTAGTGGCTCTGGCCACCAGACCACGGATCCGTAGGAAATCCTCGGTCGTATCACAGCAGTGTACAACCACTGGAGAATGTAAGGTTTTAAATCCCACTTCCTACCTACCGTTCTCCTTAGTTGCCACATAATCGCGGTTGTCTTATTCACCACCTGTTCAACGTGTGCCTTCCACGTCAATTTACTGTCTAAAATAACTCCCAAATATTTGACTTGTTGACTTAGGCTCAGTCTCGTCTGGTAGAGTATGGGATGTATAAAAACTGTTAGATTTCGTTTCCTTGTGAAGAGAATGAGTTCGGTCTTCCCTGGGTTTACTGAGAGACCATTCTCCTCACACCAACCTTGAACTATCCGACACGCCACCTGCATATGCTCGCAGACCGGTTCTCACGAACTTGCCCGTGATCATTACTAGCCCGTCGTCAGCATATGCTTGTGCGTAGAATCCCTCAAGATTTAACCTTCTCAGGAGGCTGTCCATCACCAGGCACCACAAATGTGGCGAGAGGCAGCTGCCTTGTGGGCAACCCCCTCTTACCCCGGCCTCGACGCGAACTTCTCCCAGCGTGGCGCTGATCTTTCGGTCTTCCAGTGCCGTTTTTACCCACTTGACCAAATGAACTGGTGTTCTCTTGGCCTGGAGGGCTTGACAGATAGTTTTCGTTTTAGCCTTATCGAAAGCTCCTTCTACGTCAAAGAAGAGCGCTTGCGCCATTTCTTTGTTTTCTATTGCCTTTTCAGCCCTTCTAACTACAGAATGGAGAGCCGTTTCAGTCGACTTCCCCCTTCTGTAGGTGTGCTGATTATCATGTAGAGGAGAATCGGTTAAGATATCTTCCATGATGAACCTGTCAATCATTTTTTCCATTGTCTTCATTAAAAATGAAGTTCGACTTATAGGCCTAAAGGACTTGGGATGGGAATAGTCTCTCTTCCCTGCCTTGGGGATGAAGACGACATCCGCTGCTCTCCAAGCTTGTGGAACGTACCCTAGTGCAATGCTGGCCTCGAATACTCTCTTTAAGTAAGGGAGTAACGTGTCAAGGCCCGCCTGCAGCATCATGGGTATAATTCCATCCGGCCCTCCTGCCTTATATGGACTGAACTCCCCCACTGCCCAAGTTATGGATTCCTCAGTCACCACACTGCGGGCAAGGTTCCAGTCCATCTCTGGCTCTGGTTCCTCGTCCCAGTTGGTAGTCTGTACCTCTCCGGGGAAGTGGGTTTTTAGAAGAAGCTCTATCGTTTCCTCTCTGTTCGCCGTCCATTGTTCGCCTGTTTTCAGAGAGCCAATCCCTTTTTGTCTTTCCGAGCCCAGGAGCTTAAGCAGACGCGCTGAGTCCGAGAGAGACTCCATCTCTCCACAGAATTTCCTCCAGCTGTCTCTTTTGCTGCGTCGGACCTCGATTTTAAATTTCCTTCTGGCTTCCAGATACACATCCCAGAGCTCCTGCCGCCCTTCCCTGAAAGCGTGGCGGTGTGATCTTCTTACGTCTTTTTTAAGACGGTCCAGAGTATCACTCCACCAAGGCAGCCTCTTGGCGCTCGCTTTCTTAAGTGGGCACGCTTGTTCATAGGAGTCGATGATTACACTGTTTAGCTTTACCACCTCAATTTCTAGTTCTTGTTTTGATGAAATAGCCTGCCCTAAAGTTCCCATGGATATTACCAGATTTTCCCTAAATTTGTTCCAGTCTGTTGCCCTCGGAATTCTTTTCAGTGGGTTCTCCATCTTATCCGATCTAATTTCGAATCGGATCATTCTATGATCGGACATAGTTATGTCCCTACTTACCCTCCAATTGACTACCTTTTCCGCAAATGCTCGAGTTACCACTGTAATATCGATAACCTCCTGACGAAGCCGATTCACAAAAGTTGGTTCCGCATTTACGTTAGCTACTTCAAGGTTTTCCGATACGAAATACTCTAATAAAGCCGTACCTGTGTTAGTGCTCCCCCAAACGATATTATGCGCGTTTGCATCACACCCCACGATTAGTGGAAAACCTTTGTCTTTGCTGTATTCTATTAACCTTATTAATTCTTCCGTTGGGGGAAGTTGCGCGTTATCATACGGAAGATATAAACTACTTATTAATAACTTATGTTTTGTGCCACTCACCATGTATTCCAGCATGATCACCGTAATGTCCCTGGAGCTTAGTTGTGGTAACAGAGTTCCCGGCAGTTCCCTGGACATCACGATACATGTCCTCGGCCTCTCTTCTCCTTCACACCCGGCCAAGATGGTAAAGCCAAGTCCCCTTATGTTTTCCCTAAAAAAGTAAGGTTCTTGTATTAGTATAAGCTCTCCAGATTTTCCAGCCATGATGCTTGCCAATTCAGCACTAGCATCTCGGCTATGCTGGAGATTTATTTGACTTAACCTTAATTGCGCCATGGGGGACACCATGGATAGGGGTAGCCACCTTACTTGGCTATTGCCTGCTTCCTGATGGTTTGGAAGTCTCGGCTGAAGTGCCCCGCCCGGTGGGTGCTCTCCGAATGGTTACCCTGCAAACTCGCACAGCGACCAATTCGAAGAACACAATCCACCCGGCCAGCTCTAGTCCAGCCACGACCTCCCTGCTCACCAGGAAGTGAAGGCGCCAACTGCTTGGCTGTCCTTCGGTCTTCAGATGCTGCCACTCCGGAACACTCAAGGTGGTGTTCTGGATGGCTAGCATCTCGGTGACGTACTCTATTTTCGGCTGCTCTAGTGTCTTCAAGGTGAAGACAATCTCCACCGGCCATGGGGCGTCCGCCGATTTCACGGCTGTGAAGGACACTTCTCCCTCGGTCAGTGGCTGACAGGTGTTGAGCAGCCAATCCCTGGATTCCTCATCCTCCGTGGTAACCAAAAACCACCCCGCCTCAGTAAGGCCGGAGTTTCGGGAGTGGAGCTCTGCCTTGGTACGCCTCATTTCGTTAATGAGGTGCATCCTCAAGCGGTCCGCCTCTTCTTTGGTCACCTTCCCACCTTGTCTGTTAGACCTGAAAACAACCTGGTTGGCCCTCGAGGTCGCCGAACTGTAGGAGCCAGAACTGGGCGGGTCAGTTGGCCTTCCACTTGAACGTCCTGACTGGATGCCTTTCCTCAAAAGAGGCGACACTCCCTTCCGGCCGTTCTTATGGGAAGTAGACCCGCCCTGTTTTGGCTTCTTGTGTTGGCGTTCTGGAGGGGTATCTTTAGAGATCTGCCTTTTTCTCGACGTGCTGTCGCCAGGAGTGCTCTTCCCTGGATGTTTTGGGTAATCATCCTGGGTGGAGGAACCCCCGACTGCAGCCGGAGCTGTAGGCAGAACAATGGGCTTCAGCTTCGCTGCCGCTCGCCTGGCGTCGCGTGCTTTTGGCCCTCTACTCCTTACCTGCTGGAAGCTCTGATGCTGCCCACGGGGCCGGGCTTGAGTATTGCCCTCAGAGCGTGGAAAGGCATTGATGGCGGCGGTGGGTGAGCCTGGTTGAGCCGACGGTCCAGCCTGGTTTGCCCTTCTTTCCTCCTTCAAGCGGTCTCTCAGTTCTTTTCTCCTTCTCGTGCGATTACGATTTCTGGCCTGCTTGCGTGCTTCTTTCTGCCGCAGCCTCCTCTTCAGCTGCATCCGGTCCCGCCTGGTCGAAACTAGGTTCCGGCCCGATCGAGGACTTTCTACACGCATCGGATTCAGAGGTGCTGGCTGGTGACTTTAACAGCTCCTCTTCCTGGATGGAACTCATTTCCATCCCGGGTTCAGGGGTGCTAGGGGTAGGATTCCCTGTGGTGGTTGGCTCTTTTTCCGTTTTTCCGTTTGACTTTCACTCATTCTGAAATTTAAAGGGGTTAGCGGATTAGTGTTTCTCTGTATTTGCACCTGAGTGCGTGTAAGGGGCATATTTGCGAAAAAATAAGGTGATGGTATTGAAGGACTAGAGAGAAGCTACTTCACAGACAAGCCGGGCTACGAGTCAGCATGGTCAGGATAGGTCCTTGCAGGATGGTCTGGCAGCCGCGATTATATCCCCCCGACTGGAGCAGCAGGGTCCTACCTCAGGCGCTACGTGGCACTACTGCAACGATCGAGATTTTGCGCCGGATGATAGGACAGCCCCCTACGCTAGCTAGGCAAGGGTGGGTCCCTGTACTGTCCGACGGCCTAAGGAAGTGCCTATAAACCTTAGTTGTTATGTCGCTACCTCTCCAGATGGGTCCATTCGGGTCCCGGCCTCGCCTTCTCGTCGCCGTTACCGGTCAGCAAACCAAACCCTCTCTAGTCCTTGCGTGTGCTCCCTCCTCCTTGACTGGGCTTGGGACCAGCTAGGCAACCGCTGAGACTCTTGCAGTCTCAAAGGAGCGCTTGACTAGGCGGAGTTTAAGTCAAGTGCAACTTCAAAGTTATCATTTGTTGCGAGTAAGCTTTCCATGATTTTTAGAGGTTCGTCTCTTACGAATGACTTTAAGTACATACATTTTTGAATATTACTTATGGATTTATTATCTATGATTAATGTGTCAAACAATTGAATGAATGAGTTCCATTTAGAAAATTTTACCATTAAAAGGACTGATTTTTATCTCTGGTAATCTTACCGAAGGGGAGGGGGGCTCTGGTGACCTATGCATGGAGAATTTGGAACAACTTGAGTGGATATGGTTAATTTCTTAATACGTTTTTGTATCTGAACTAATAGATTACAACAAGTTTGTTCCACGTCCTCACGAACTTCAGTGTCAAGCGTTTCATAGTCAGGGATACATTCAATCGAGTCTTGATTTTGATTATACTTACTAAAGGCAAGTTTTAATCCGTCGTGTTTTAAAACAAAATGATCAACTTCATTTTCAATGTCTGCATTTGCTTGCATCCACTTACTTATTCGTGTGATTGCACCCTTGACACTGCTTCGCTGTGCTTTCACCTGTTCGTAAGTCATTGTCAAATATTCTTAAAATACACAGTGCAAAAAATATATAAATATCAATAGAAATGCAATAATATCAACTTAATACAGAAATGAAACAGTGCATATATAACAATATATCAATGAAGAAATAAACGCAGTACACAAGTTTTTATTAACAGTCATTTACAGAGTTTCGTAAAACTTACCACGAAAGTCTTTTACTTTTTGGACAGCTCTGGTAGTCTCTAGAGTCGTGCGAGTTGCAGGAAGCCCACTGATCCACAAGAAAATGGTACGACAAAGAGTTACAGTTAACAATAACTAACTACATCGACATGACAACAACATAAACCAAATATATCAATCAAATGAAGTACTGACAACCTCTGTTCAAGTTTCAATCCACAGTTTTTTTTTCGGCTCGAATGAGACTAATTTTATGGTCGATACAAACAAATTCATTCTATTAATTGCTTTAAGCCACAAGCAAATTAAGTGGACTGTATTAAGATAGGGTGGTGAGGGTTTTAAACATACGTTGTGAATTGAAAATCGGTAAGTAGGTTAGTTATTAAATCCTTTAATAATATAATTATGCACTTGTTTGATACGAAAAATAGAAATATACATATACAATTCTTAGACTAACTTCAAGTATTAGTTCATTCACACAATACACTAAATATACACAGGTTACTTATTTATAAATAACTACAAAAAGTCTTGATTATTCAATTTGAAAATGAAACGTTCGTCTTGAAACGATCTTTTATGTTTTCAATCTAGCACCTTTCTTTCTCACAGAATACCTTCATTTCCAATGCTCTCGATTTAACTTGCTAGGACAGTGATCTAACCAAGCCTTTGGTCTGAACCTTCGTCTTTCGTACAGGAATAATTTGTCAAGCTCAACCTACAAACTTTCCACAGCCGGCGCCATTTTTACCTTCTTCTTCAAAGCAACAGGTTAGCCAAGACGCTACGTCGTTTCTGGCCTTAAAGAATTGCGTTAAAAACGCCTAAACGAGGTTTTTGTCCAACCTAGACAAAAATAACAGAGGTACACTAAATATTCTCTAATATTTGTGCATACAATCGGAGAAATTGCCAAAAAGGGTGGGACCTTTTGGCGCGACGATGAGAACAGAACTTTCGCTGTTACTTGAGTGAACGTTGTAACTACACTGAAATATGAGTTTTCTTAAGAGCTCGGGAGGGACAAAACGCGGGAAAGTGCGCGTCGGATACATTTGAGAGGGTGAAAACATCTTTCTTTCTTTCACACACTGCTGTTTACTGAACACTGACGGAGACACGGATATATTAAATTGAAAACGATTACACACGATTAAATTGACGGAATGACATTTAGCTTTATATAATGGAATAGACCATCCAGGTTTGGATTAAGGGGTAATGAAGAACTGACATATGCTGATTTAATTGCACAAATTTCTGTTTACCTGGGGTTAAATAAATATATTCGTGGATCAATTATGGCTTATTCATACTCGATACATACAGGGTGTTATCACCAAACTATACGGTGAAAAATGACAAGTTAATACACTTGTTGGGGTGTTTCCCCAACACTTAGTTTAAGATCTTGCGTACCAACCTTTTGTTTAAATTCCTTATATTATTCCCCAATTGTTCCTGTGTATGATGTAATAAGGTGTTTATGTTAGCTGTACCATTAGTGATGTGGATGGGTGTGATGTTTAATCTTCGACAGTTCAGTTCTTGAACTGTCGTTCTCTCGCATCTAAATCACAAACTTCAGAACATCTGTATCCGATTTATTTTTGGTATAAGAGGAAGGCGAGGAGTATCACATAAACTCATTGAGCTGTCATGGTTGAATATGTTCAACAGACGTAGTCTGCATGCTGCTTGTTTATACCATAAGATTGTTAAATTTAAGACACCTTAGTACTTCCACAATAGAATTAATTTTCCAACAAATGTACACCATTTAAACTTACTTAGAAACACCATCACAATATCGAGCCATAAAAATGATTATTTTAAGAGATGCTTTTCATACAATGTTGCCTCGTGCTTCTGCCGTTTAACGCTGCCTAGCCTGTAATTTCATGTCGGGAATTGAAGGCCAACGTCTCCCCACATTTGTTTGAGCATGAATAGTTTTTCTTTTTTTTGTCCTTTCCCCCTTACTTTTATATTCCCTCCCACATATCCTTTCCGTGTTAGTTTACGTATTAGTTAATAATTACTAGCATTATGCTTATTTTTGTTTTCTTTTTTTCTTTTCTCTTCCTTTAAGCCGCATTGGGAGAACAGAATCTGCGTTTGAGCTGAAGTCTGAAATATAAGCTTTTTACTCACTAGTTGTTCCTTTTAGATTGTGTTAGAGTAATTTTGTTTTTAGAGTAAATTGACTCATGTATTATGATGTAATCATTGTGAGTAATAAACGTTATTATTATTATTATTATTATTATTATTATTATTATTTTATTTTTATTATTATTATTATTGTTATTATTATTATTATTATTATTGTTATGTTGTCAACCCTCTGCACTAGCCAAATGTCGCGGTCTGAGCGAGAAAGCACTTCAGCTCCTCTCGCTTAATTTAAAAATTTTCGAACTGTGTGGCGGGTTTGTAGGAGCTCAGCTCCACTTTACAGATAGAATGTGGTAATTCTAGTTCGGTGAGATTTCTTAAAAAATCGTTGAAGACAATTCCTTCCACCGAGATTACGAAGGGTACGATGGTTACCTTTCACAAATTACAGAGGTGCTTTAACTCAAACAATAGGTTTTCGTATTTTGTCGTCTTTTCCCGGATTACTCTACTGATGTTGTGCGATAGAGGCACTGATATATCAATGATAACAGTAGTTTTTTCAGCCTTATTTATTGTGATATCACGTCTATTGAAGTCAGTAGTTCGGTCGGAGTTAATGGGTCGGTCTCAATACAAATGGCAGGCACGTCAAACTGGTGAGAGCAGTTTGATTACGGGGAGTGACGCCCCAGCCATTCCGAGTTGCCACGGGATGTGGCCCATCAAATCTCATCGTTCTCCCCCAGACTGGAGAACACCGAAGTACAAATTTTAGAGCTGATAAATGACCGTTTGTGGCAAGCGGAGCTGCATTGTATTAGCTGGCAGGAATGTCAAACTGGTGAGAGCAGTTTGATTACGGGGAGTGACGCCCCCGCCATTCCGAGTTTCCACGGGATGTGGCCGATCAAATCCCATCGTCCTCTCCCAGGCTGGAGAACACCGAAGTAGAAAGTCTGGGGCTGATCAATGACTATTTGTGACAAGCGGGCTGCATTATATGAGCTGGCAGGAAGGTCAAACTGTTGAGAGCAGTTTGATTACAGGGGTGAAGCCCCGTCATTCCGAGTTGCCACGGGAAGTGGCCCATCAAATCCCATCGTCCTCCCCCAAGCTGGAGAACACCGAAGTACAAAGTCTGGAGCTGATCAATGACAGTTTGTGACAAGAGGGCTGTATTGTATTAGCAGGCAGGAACGTCAAACTGGTGAGTTTCATTACGGGGAGTGACACCCCCGCCATTCCGAGTTGCCACGGGATGTGGCCCATCAAATCCCATCGTCCTCCCCCAGGCTGGAGAACACCGAAGTAGAAAGTCTGGAGCTGATCAATGACAGTTTCTTGCAAGCGGGGCTGCATTGTATTAACTGGCAGGAACGTCAAACTGGTGAGAGCAGTTTGATTACGGGGAGTGACATCCTCGCCATTTTGTGTTTTCCACGGAATCTGGCCCATCAAACCCCATCGTCCTCCTCCAGGCTGGAGCACACCAAAGTACAAAGTCTGGAGCTGATCACTGGGGAGTGACCCAACAAACCCCATTCTTATCCCTGTCAGACTAGGGACTACCAAAGGAATGAGTCTGAGGCGGATGCTTCCAGTGGAAGTGGTTTTTCCGAATCACGTTCCGCTTCCGCGCTGGTGGTTCCGGGTTCCACAGTACGAACATATGGATATGATGGTGCTTCCAGGATCAAAATATTCATGCAGCATTTTACAGACAACAAAGACACCGAACCAATTTATAATAGATTTCTGCAACATTATAGGCCTAAATACAAACATAAATTCGGTACACCAACATCTACAAGCAAATAGACCACACATACTAGCCCTTACAGAAACACAAGTATGTTCTACAACAACAGTAAACTACCCTTATTCTGGTTACGACTTACACACCCGATTTAGACATAAGTTCGGAATATATCTTTTTGTCCGAAGCGACCTTTCATGTCACCGCGAGGAAACACTCGAACCGAACAACCTTGACATGTGGCTCAAGTTCACCGCCAAGGGATTAACCAAGTTTATATGCTGTCTCTGCCGCCCGCCGAGCGATAGAGCCTACCAAAGCTATTTTACAACACTAGTTACCACTTTTGACTTAATAAAGGTCGATCACCCCAATTCAGAAATAATTGTTCTGGGAGATTTCAATGCCCACAACACCAATTGGCTCAAACATCACAACAAGACCGACAACGAAGGTAGAGAACCTGAAGCATTGGCCATTAGCTGCGGGCTTACTCAACTTGTAGACGAACCAACTCGAATCTCAGAGAGGGGCGAATTCGCCGCTCTCCTGGATCTTTTTCTAACCACCAATCCTGACCAGTATACAATTACAGTTAGTCCGCCATTAGGTACTTCCGACCACAAACTTATTACAACGGTTTGTGAATTGCCACTTTTACAGAAGGATCCACAATTGCCTCGCAAAATCTGGCATTATAATTCAGCAAACTGGGACGATCTAAAGGAGTTCTACCTAGATTTTCCTTGGCTCGACGTCTGCTTTGGCACTGACGACTCGTCAGTGTGCTGCGAAGAGATTACTCAAGTAATCTCAGGAATTGAAGCATACATCCCCCATTCCATCAAGTTACCTTCAAAAAGCCCTGGTTCGACAGAAGATGCGATAAAGCTTTAGGTAGGAAACAGCCAGCCTAGAAGTACTGGCAGCGAAATCAGACCGCTGAAAATCGCACTGGTCGACGCGAGAAACGAATGCAAACGTGTGATCGACGAAACTGATAAACACAATCAAAGGATCAGGAATAAAATTTGCAATGCCCCAGTGGCTCCAGTGGGTCGGTAGCAAAGGCAGTAAGTAATAACTTTACAAAAACGTCTCTTCTACCTTTGACAGACGAACGTGGCATCACGGCGACTACAGCCAAGGAAAAAACAAACATGCTCGCCAAAATGTTTTCATCGCACTCTACCTTAGATGTCCCCCAAGGCAACGCGCTCTTCACCATATCGAACCTCAACACTACCATGACAGAAGTAAAGTTTCATCACCGTGATATTCGTAAAATCCTTTAAGAACTAGATACGGAAAGTTGCTCGAGAACAACCTGTTCCAAAAAAGGCAAGAAAACCACGTCCTCAAACTATCGCCCAATTGCCTTGCTTCCAATAATCTCCAAAGCCATGGAACGTGTAGTCAAGCAGCAACTACCCAAGTACTTCGAGAACAACAGAATAATCAGTGATAATCAATACGGCTTTCGCAAAGAGAGATCGACAGGAGATATATTAGCCTATGTCACTCATATATGGAGTAAGGCAATTGATAACTACGGAGAGTCTCGAGCGATTTCGTTCGGTATTTCGAGGGCATTCGACAGAGTTTGGCATGACGGTTTGCTCTACAAACTGCCGTCCTTCGGACTCGCAGTCTCTCTGCAGCTGGCTTACCAGTTCCCTTAAGAACCGATCTCTGCACGTTGCAGTTGATGGACACATCAGACACATTCACCATTATCGCGGGCGTATCTCAGGGCGCAATACTTTCACCAATTCTGTTCCTCATCTATATTAATGACCTGCTGACCGAAACGAATAATCTGTTTACAGTTTTGCAGATGGCACCACCCTTGTCTCCTAATTTAGATCAGAAAAACCTTTACCAGCGACTGAGACTTATCACCGCAGACATGAGCAGATTACAGCAATTGATCAAGACCTGGAGAAAGTTCTAACTTGGAGGGCGACATAAATTTGGTCCAGTTCAATGCCGCAAAGACCCAAGCAGTCACGTTTACCAAGAGGATGAATACGGCGGGGCCCTGACATATTATGGCTGGATCGACCATTCCTTCATGCTCGTCAATCGAACTACTGGGTGTCTCGGTCAACAGCAATATGACCACGTTGCTAACATCGCAAAATCAGCCTCCCAGAATCTTGGTGCGCTATTTCGCAGCAAAAAACTGTATACACCGCAGCAGTTGCTCTTGCTCTACAAAGCGCAAATAAGACCGTGCTTGGAGTATTGCTCACACATTTGGAGTGCCGCACCAAAGCACACCCTAAAGCTGCTGGATTTCATTCAGAGGAGAGCTGTGCGTTTCGTCGGCGACCCGGAGTTGACTCGGAATCTGGATAGTCTGGAACATCGCAGACATGTGGCGGAGATGTCCCTGTTTTACAGATACTTTCACGGCAGATGTTCCCAGGATTTGGCCAACCTCATCTCGCCCCTGGCAACGCATGTCAGACAGTCATGACAGACGGCAAGAGGGCACCAGTTCGTCGTACAACTGGAAACACGTCACCTAGAAAGTCGCTTTACAAGAACTTTGTCTGGCGCACTGCATCACTGTGGATCTCACTCCCAGGACATCTTCGCACACGCACCGCCCGTCTAGCGCCATGGGATCTCCCTTTAGTGTGCACCACTGTCATAAAAAAGGACAGGTGATCGGGAATATTTATAATATGGTAGTGTTGTCGCGTCTAGTAGCTTGTGTTTAATGGCTGGTTGTTGGTGTATTACCTTAGCGAGCTGGTTGTGTCATCCCATGTATGCGTGGTCTGCCAACACAGGGCACTCTGCCATAATATGTTCGATGGTTTCGCCCACAGCAAAAAATTTTCTGAATTTGTCGACGACATCTTGTTTTAGCACATTCTTCCCATAGTTCTTCATTCTAATCACCCTGTGTTGTATAGCGTATATGAACCCTTCTGTTTTTGGGATGAGCTGTCCCTCCACCAGTCATCGCAAGGAAGACTGTTTATCTACCGCTTCGATTTCAATAAGTTTAGGGAATCTACCATGCATCGCTCCTTTGGACCAATTGTTGATGCGATCCTCATTGGTTCTAATTTCTAAAAGACGATCTCGCTTGAATAAATTCAGGACTGTGTATCTGTTATCTTCTGCCACTATCGATCTCATTATTATTACTCGATTGGAGGTTCGGAATCACTGCCTCACGTGATTTTCCAGTCTTAGACAAAGGTTTTATATGTAGACGAGACCTCTTCCACCCTCTCGTCGGGGCAGATACAATCTGTCCACTGAGGAGTTAGTATGTATGTTTCTAAATTTCACCAGTTGCCTTCCTGTGAGTCTGTCTGTCATCCATATCTGTATTCGACCACTTTACTATTCAGAGAGAGTACATTAACACTGGCACTGCCCAACTGTTTACAGCTTCGATGAGATTCCTACTTAGAGTTTAACAGTTTTGTTAGTCTACCAGTATGTTTTTCTAAAATTCCTCTTTAGTTGCGCTGTGATCAACTGCATCTTCTGCCACTATCGATCTCATTATTACTCGATTGGGGGTTCGGAACCGCTGCCTCATGTCATTTTCCAGTCTTAGACAGAGGTTTTATATGTTGACGAGACCTCTTCCACCCTCTCGTCGGGGCGAATACTATCTGTCCACTGACGAGTTAGTATGTATGTTTCTAAATTTAACCAGCTGCCTTCGTGTGAGTCTGTGTGTCATCCAGATCTGTATTCGACCACTTTACTATTCAGAGAGAGTACATTGACACCGGCACTGCTCAACTGATTACAGCTTCGATGAGATTCCTACTTAGAGTTTAAGAGTTTTGTTAGTCTACCAGTATATTTTTTCTGAAATCCCTCTTTAGTTGCGCTGTGATCAACTGACTGATTTTGGGGCATCCGGGGGGAGTTCCGTGATGTTACACAGTACTTCCTACCGTACCTCAATTTTTCCCATTTTGATGTTGACTATAGAGCACTTATCGAGTCCAAATGACATCCGTATATCCTTGCTAAGTGTTATTATTATTATTATTATTATTATTATTATTATTAATATTAATATTATTATTATTATTATTAATATCCACGCTAACTCAGCATTCGCTGGTAACGATCTAGCCTGATTACTAGGCTGGGGTAACCTGGTGGAAAAACAATTCAGTTCCTCCCACTCAGGCTCCGTTCAGGAATTTGCGGGTTATATGGCATGTCTGAATTATAACTGCCTTCTGCGCGTATCCAATGATGTTCTGGGATAATCCGAGATCCTGAAGATTTTTAGGGAGATTCTTCAAAATGATCCCTTCAGCCGAAATTACCAGTGGGATTGTAAAAAAATTGATCAGCTGCCAGACGTTCTTCAGCTCTACTGCAAGGTTTTCGTATTTTGTGACTTTTTCTGTCTCAGTTCTTCTGACGTTATGAGATAGCGGCACATTATTATTATTATTTATAGAAAAACGTTGAATTCTTTATTACAAAACTTTTAATTATATGCCTGAAAAGGTAGGTAAAGTGTGGCAAACTTATTTGGAACAGCGACGTCTGAGAAGCAAAGAGAGGAAAAATGACGTGCAGCCAATCGCCTTGATGCACTTTGTCACGAGGATGAGGGGAACTTGACGCACTTGTTGCCGGATGTATCGGGCAAATAGATATAAATGTCGCAAATTTATTTAAATTGATAATGTGTAAAATAGATTATGAATTAAAGTTGAAGTAATAGTAAAGTTCCAGTTTGGATATTACTTTTTATTTTCAATGAGTTAATGAGTATATTAAATTATGTGTTTATCTAAATAATAGGTATAAATATTAGTTCTCAAAAAACTACTCGACAACATCGCCAATTTTTTGCCCGCATTCTTTCCGCTGTTCCAGTTATACTTGCCACTCTTTATAAAACCTTCCATACAATAGGCTGACAAATGTTAAAGAAATTGTTATGTCGAAAATTTTTTTATTCGTTGTACAAATTTTATTCTTGTGATAAGGATGTCATATGATGTTTGATCTAAGTCGATTGTGATTGATGTGCATTGTAACTGTCTTCTTGCCACACCACCCGAATATTTTAAAATATGTTACTATTAGTTTCCATTTTATCATGTACCTACGTACTATTGAGGTTTTAAGTATCTTAAATTAATAAGTCATTATTTTTTTTTTATTTTATCCATAATGCCCAATTTTTTAATTGGCCTTAATCATGACTTGGAATAAAAATAAATGATTATCTATCTATACACACTTATTTTAGTGGAAGATACCCCTTCTTAGGAATTTATTGTTAATTATTCAAAGTTGAATCTAAAATAGCCTTTGGCCAAATTCAGGAGCTTGTTTTTAGGTCATCTATATTAGCAGTGGCTTTTTTTGGAACTTGAAAACGCTTCCAATATGAGAAAACTTCTGGGGAAACCCACCACTTGCTTTTCCAATTAATGTGCGGGCCCTAATCTCAGAAGGAGCAGCTCATAAACATTAATTAGTGACGTTTCAATCGAAAACAATCGCCCTGCATTTTATGCCGTTACAAGCACGAAATGTAATGAATTTCAAACTCTGAAATAAGCAAAAACTTTTATTTAAGTAAATAATTAAAAATAGAATCTACACACCAGGGTATTGTTATGAATTTTTATGTGGTGATAGATGACCATTAAGGCACTTATTAGCCTCATTCATTACATTTCGTGCTTGTTACGGCATAAAATGCGGGGCGATTGTTTTCGATTGTAACGTCACTAATTCATGTTTGTGACCTGCTTCTTCTGAGATTATGGCCCACACATTCATTGGTAAAGCGGAGGTGCTCCATCCCAAACTAAGCCAAACATTGGACTCAATTTTTCAGTGTGGATTTTCATTCGTCCAGTATAGATAATTAGGTCTATAATTCGTCCATTCAAAAAAATATTGCTTCATCGAGAAACATAATATTGTTTAGACTTGATAAAGCGGATGTGCTGGATCCGACTGTAATCATAAACTTGGAAGTACATCGGCTCATGCAGGGATTACTTGAGCCCTTAATAGCCTTAAATATTGCTTGCAGATTTTTTCATCTATGGAAAATGTCCTTGTGATTCTATCTACGCATATACCTGCCCAAACATTGACTTTATAGAGCTTCTGTGTACTGGATTCAATTTTCCAGTGTGGACTTCCATTCGCCTAGTATCACCAAATAACACGCCCATTCATAAAAAAGGTCGCTTTATCAGAACGGCCAACGGCAACGGCGCCTATAACCTAGAGGTTTTGTTTAAGTCTGCTCTCGTTATAAAAT
>MU192135.1:20913-31154 GCA_016904865.1 Pissodes strobi
TCTTTTTCCTATGTTATTCCCAAATTATTCAATAGCGAGATACAAAACAAATATGCGAACATATCCTATCAATTGTTTAAGAAAAGATTTAAAAAGTATTTACTTTCAAAATATTAATATGCAACAAAAAGTGTTTCCGTATCGTAGTAAATATCTATATCACATTTAAACGCAAAATGTCAATCTCATAAGATAGTTGGTTCTTTGGTTTTAAGTATAAGTTATTGGTTTAATAATAGATATATATATATATATATATATCCATATATGCATATATGAGTATATTCTGTTAATGAATGGGTATTATCACTTATTGTTTTTGTTACTATACTATTTTATATTTTATTGAATTGTAATGAATAATTGTAAACAGAATTGTATTTCATTTTTTGTATGCTCGGTTAAGAAAACAGCTATGCTGCACTTCGCCGAGTAAAAAATAAAGACGTATCTATTCTATTCTATTCTATAATAGTGTTTGAAGAATCTGGATTTGCATTTATCCATTCAACTACTTCCAAATCCTTCGATCCTTAAGATTTCAATTCTTTCTTTTTTTGCAGACCAATTGTTGCCTATTTCTCCACCTCAGTTGCAGACTTTTTGAATAACGACGCTTCGGCTCTGGTCCCAGGGTGTAAATTGCACAGATGCTAATTAAGTAACTCTGACGAAACTAAAAAACCTAAAAGAAATACTGAACGTTTCCAGGAACAAATCTGCCTCCGTTGTCAATAATGAGATATCTAAAAATTAAAATGATTAGTAAATGCAATTTAAACAGTAGAAAGCTCGTGCACTTTGTTAAGTTTTGAATTGACTTTGACAAGATGACGTTTAATTACTGGTTTGTTAGGCTAGTGCGATATGAATATTAGGCAAATAATGGCTGCGTATTTGAGGTTCTAACTAAACCTTTTTAATTTTTAGATTTCTCGTTGTTGACAACGGGGCAGCATTTTTCAGTTATTTTAGGTTTTTCAGCTTTGTTAGGGTCACTAAAATTAGCACTTGCACAATTTACACCTTGGCGCAGAGCCGAGCGGCCATACTTAACACAATTTGTCTGACAAATATGAATACTCCACGACAATATAGGGCGTATTTACAACAAAGGTATGGGCCTAATATTTGTTCCATCTTTATAAGTCTAGAAAATAAATTAATTAAATTAATTTTCAGCATAATATTTAGCATGCTTCTTCTTCTGGTGCCGTACGCTTCTTAGCGCGTTGGCGTTGTGCTCACTGGGCAATATAAAGTGTTCCTTCCTCGGCTCTTCTGAATATCGTGGCGGCATCAGCGATGTTATACCAGTTCCGTAGATTGCGTAGCCAAGAGTGTTGTTTTGGTCCTGGTCCTCTTTTTCCCTCGATTTTTCCCATTAGTATAGTTTTTAGTAAATTGTACCTAGGACCTCGGAGAATATGTTCTAGGTAGGATGTTTTTCGTTGTTTTACGATGTCTAGCAGTTGTCGGTCGGTGTTTGCTCTCTGTAAGACTTGCTCGTTGGTTACATGTTCTATCCAGGGAATCTTAAGTAGTCTTCTCAGGATCCACATTTCGAAGGCCTCTATCCTTTGAAGGGATTTGATCTTTAGTGACCAGGTTTCTACTCCGTATAACAGTATAGGCCATATGTAACACTTCACCACACGAAGGCGGAGCCCTAGTGGTACCTCTTGTCGCAAACGGTAGGTATTGAATTTGATAAACGTGTTTCGAGCAGTGGCTATGCGTATTTTTATCTCTTCGTCGTTGTCCCATTTGTCGTTCAGTGTTGTGCCCTAGCATTTGAACCTATTCACCCACCCTCTCGATCTGGTTATTGTCGATATAGTGTTCTTCGTTGTCGTGGGGTTGTCTGCTCACTATCATCAGTTTGGTTTTGTTTATGTTGATATTAAGGCCAAACTCAAAGGCATTTACGATGTCTTGTAGATCTTCAATATTATCTGCTAAGATCGCCGTATCGTCAGCGTATCTTAAGTTGTTGATGGGAATACCATTTACCTTTATTCCCCTTGGATTATCCTCTAGTGCTAGTTGAAGTGGTGATAATACGCATCCCTGTCGAACTCCCTTAGCTATGGTTATGTTGTCCGTGTGGTGTGAATCATGAGTTCGTAGTTTTGCTGTTTGGTTCCAGTATAGTTCGTTTATTATTTGAATATCTTTTTCATCGATTCCAGCTTCTCGTAGGATGGGTATTAAAAGGTCGTATTTCACGTTGTCGAAAGCCTTTTGGTAGTCGATGAAGCATACATAAACGTCTTTTCGTTGGTCATAGCGTTTATGTGTAAGCAGCTGCCTAAACGTGCCTAAACCGTTTTTGAAACCAAACTGTGTTTCGCCAGACCTTTCTTCGCACTTTTGGTATTTTCTCTTGTGGATTATTTTTAGAAATGCTTTTAGTACATGACGCATAAGGCTTATAAGTCGGTGGTCTTCGCATGTTTTTGCATTTGGTTTTTTGGGGATAGCAACAAAGGTGGAGGTTAGCCAGTCGTTTGGGATCTCGTCATTCTCATATATGTTGTTAAAAAGTCTGCACAGTGCTTTAGTGTTTATTAGTTTCAGCACTTCAACGTGTATATTATCTGGGCCAGGCGCCTTTTTGTTTTTTTAGTGCCGAGAGTGCACATATGACTTCTGCTTCTAGTATAGGTGGTCCCGTGGCTTCATTTAGGCATTTTCTAGGTGTTAAGATTCGTGCGTCTTCCAACAGGCCCTGTAAATATGTTTCCCACATCTTACATATGTCCTGGGGATCCTTTAGGATCTGGTTATTTTTAGTGATTTTTGAGATATTTGCCTTCTTAAACGTGTTGGTTTTCTCTTTTAGTTTTTTTTTTGTGGAAGTGGAAACTGTCATGTTTTTCGTGTAATTTTTCCGCTTCTTCACATTGTTTAGATAACCATGTGTTCTTTGCCTCTCTAATTCTGCGACGAATGTTTCTGTGGATTTCATTATATTTCAGTGTATTACCCTTTGCTAGTCTGATTTCCTCCATCATATCCAGAATCTCGTTGGTCATTCACTATTTCTTGGGTTGTCTCTTTTTGTATCCAAGGACCGTCTCTGTAGCTTCTTGTATATTTACTTTGATGTTATTTCACTGTTGCTCTATGTTCTCCTCGGCAGATGTGTTGTCTGATATTCTCTTGTTTAAATCATCCCTTAGTTTGTCCCGTTCTTCAGTGTTGCTAAGTGCATCAATATTGTATTTTTTGGCTTTTGTTCCGCAGGTTACTAGTTTTCCCTTAAACCTAAAGTTGCCGTTGAATGGGTTGTGATCTGATGCGATGTCGGCTCCGTGATAAGCTGCCACTCTCTTGATGTTATTTTGGAATCTTTTGTTGATCATGAGGTAATCAATTTGATTACGAATTATTTGTCTCTCATCGTCTTGAGGGGATTTCTAGGTGTATAGTCTTCTGGGTGGTAGATTATAGAATGTATTCGTGATGACAAGCTCTTCCTCTTTACAGAATTGTATGAGCATTTCTCCCCTTTCATTCCTCCTTCCAAGTCCATATCTTCCCACAATGCCGTCTATCGAGTCTTCCCACTTTCGCGTTGAAGTCACCGATTATTATACAGATTTCGTACTTTTTTACTGTTCTTATTAATTCCCGCAGTTGTTCGTAGAATTGTTCGGCTTCGTCAGTGGGTTTATCGGCTGTGGGTGCATAAACTTATATTATGTTTATGTCTATCGGCAGCCCCGCCATCTGTAGCAACACTAATCTATCGGAGTAGGGTACGAAGTTTTTGACGTGTTTCCTGAGTGATTCTTTTATCAACATTCACACTCAATTTCTATGGTGAGTATCAGTCTCTTCATCTCCCGAATAATAGAATGTTGTTCCGTCTATTTGCCCATCTTGTTTCGCTGATTCCCAAGATGTAATTGTCTAATCTTTTCATTTCCTTTACTGCATTTGCGAGTTTTCCCGCTGCATACAGTGTGCGTACATTCTAAGTTCCGATCCTGTTCTTCAACTTTACTATGTCATGCCGGGGGATTCTTCGCACCTCCTGGTGATTTAACACCTGCCCGGTACTGGAGGCTATTCTTATAGGTTTTCTTTACATAATAAAGTCTGTGAACACGTTGTGTCCTGGGGATATCCCTTTGGATCTTTAATGCAGTGGTTTCCCGTTGCCTTCTGCATCTCCATGCCATTTACCCTTTTAGGGTTCATCCGCCTTTAGGAACAATTTCTCATTCCTAGGACAAGGAGTTTCCCTGATTCTCAACAACTCTTCCACCCGAAGCTTGTTGGTTGTTGAGATGGGACTACTTATTTCGGCAGCCGTTCGGTCGACAGAGCTTCTTTAGTTATCTAGCAGGGTGCACCACGTGCAGGCGAGGTTGTCATTTGGGCCGGTATTGGTTCGTGACCATCACCCCTTAGACCCAGCTTAGCATTACCATTACCTAATTATCTACTAAAGTACTAGAGCAATTTACTAACATACGCACACGTTCACGCGTCCCGATTTTACGTCACAGATCTTCATAGAGCACGTTGTATCCTATTTTGTTTACGCTGTTCATATGGCAACGGCTGTATTTAGTGCCGCCTGGAAAGGCCAATCGGTGCACATTTTTAGTGTGTCTATTTGTCGGTATCCCAGAGAATACCTTTGATCTGTGATTTTCACCGCTTGTCTCGTTTGTTTTAACTGGAGGTTTGACTAAAACTTTGCCGTTAAAGAAATAATATAGTGACGATGCTGGCGCGTTTCTTTTAATTATACTTAGTCTTTTAATTATACTTAGTTACACATTAGTTTTATCGAGAATTGTGTGGAAAATTGAATATGTTCTATGATAAACTAAGAACTAAGTAGGTAATTCCGAATACTTTAAACCATTTTATTTTTCTTTATTGTTTAATGGAAATTTACGGCAAATTATTTTGTTACAATTCAGTGGCATATATTTTAAAAACAGACCTCTAAGTCATAAGGACAAGCTCAGTGTCAGGAAATTGGAATTGGGGAGGCCTACTTCTGATTTAGTTATAAAAAAAACCTTGTACGGGAAAGACAAGGGAATTTAATAGATATTTCAAACGGGAAAACGCATATGATAAGTCGATGTGTCGATCCTGGCCGACGGGAGGTAAAGGATACAGAATGCACTTTATTTGGGTATTTTGGGTCAGTCAAGTAGTTACATACTCGGTTCGATTTGCGTTTGCGGTTTTTCGGATTTATATAATTAACAACAGACGGTCAAGCGGGGAAGGATGCTGTTAATTCCGTTGGTCGGGATTGTTGTTAGTTATTAAAAATTTAATGGGAAACTATTAAAATATTTTATAAATTTATATTTAAAAGCGAAATAGCTATATGCTTATTACAATTACATGATTAGAATTTTTAATTGAAACCTTTATATCTATGGAAAAACTGGGTTGATTTATGCCACGACCTTTTTGTTTTTTAACGATTTTAACGACTTTTGGGCGAAAATTGGGCGTGGTTTTCCGACAATTCTCCGCCTTCGGCGAATTAGCCTCGCTCGGCACCTGCGGCGCGCTTTTGGGTGCTTTCTACCCCTGCACCCTCCCAATTTATAAACCCAGGAGCCGCCACTGGAAGAACTCAAATTGGGAAATCGAGTACTGAAAAGTGGCAATTCAGAAATAGTTAGTCCAGAAATAGTTCAAAAATGAAAATAAAAGTGAAGTGCAGGTAAAAGAGGAATGCTCTATTGGTTTCAATCCATCGCAAAAAGAAAAAACTGCATGCCAGATTCTTGCAATCACAAATTTTGTTTAGATTGTTTACCAGAATGGTTAAAAAGGAATGATATTTGCCCATTGTTTAGAAGTCGTGAGTTTGTTAATATAAAAAATACTAAGAACTTAGAACTGTATTTCGTGACGCCACGCCTTGGTTGGCGTGCTACATAACTCAGATTAGGGATCGATCTACGCCGGGTGAGAAGAGGCGATAAAGAAGACACTTTAGTGAAAACAATAACAATGTCTATTGGTCAAAGCATTAACGAATTTACGCTTTACTCGATTATGATAATGCGCATGTCTTTGCTGTTGAGATATAGTTGAAATTGTTATTAAAAGTCTTGGTCTGTGTTTATAACAAAGTTTAAAAGTTTTATGTCTTATTTATGGTTAGCTTTTGCTATTTAATTTAAGTAGGTATTTAAACGTTCTCAAGAGTTCGTTCACTGTAGACTGCTCGGGTAGCGCTACGGGGTCGGGTACACGGGTGTTACGGCGTGGGGTGGAGACTAACGCGCTCCCACTACTCCGATTTCACGGTGGACGTATTTAGGTACATATTTACCGATTTACCGTTATTATTATGATATTTTGAATATTGAATGTTGTTCGGCCGCGCTGGTTGGAATTGAAGAGATGAGCGTTAACAACAATTATAAACCGAGTGGGCTGCCGGTTATAAAGTATAGAAATCTTGTTGGAATGGGCAGAATGTATGATTGAAAATATATAAGAGCTGATAATTGTTTTAAATATTCCCTTTGTTTATCGTTATAAATTTGGGTAAATCATCAACAGAGAACGTGAGCTGGGCAAAATTGGAGAATTTTTTTTTAAACTTGCTATATATGGGGGTTTTGATTTCAAAAGTGACATTAATTTTTGAAGAACATTTTGACCCTGTATTGGCCCTAAATTGAGGAAGCCTGCTGCGATTTGATTCCATAAAATCAGTAATAATTCGTTTTCTATAATTTGAAAAAATTTGCTTCGGTATTTTTTTTTTTTTTTTTTTTTTATGGCAGTGGCACACACACTAAAGGTAGATCCTATGGCGCTCGACGAGCGGTGTGTGTGCGAAGATGTTGATTGACACGGTTCTTGAATATTTGTAGGTTGTAATTAGTGGGAAACAGATGTCCTGGAAGTGAGTTCCATAGTGATGCAGTGCGCCAGACAAAGGAGTTCTGGTAAAGCGATGTTCTAAGTGTTTCTAGTTGTACGACGAACTGGTGCGCTCCTGCCGTCTGTCGGGACAGCCTGACAGGAGTTGCCAGGGGCGGGATTATGTGGGCCAAATCCTGGGAACATCTGCCGTGAAAGTATCTGTAAAACAGACATCTCGGCCACATATCTGCGATGTTCCAGACTATCCAGATTCCGGGTCAACTCCGGATCGCCGACGAGACGCACAGCCCTCTTCTGAATGGAATCCAGCAGCTTTAGGGTATGCTTTGGTGCGGCACCCCAGATATGTGAGCAATATTCTAAGCACGGTCTTATTTGCGCTTTGTACAGCAAGAGCAACTGCTGCGGTGTATAGAGTTTTTTGTTGCGAAATAGCGCACCAAGCTTCTGGGAGGCTGATTTTGCGATGTTAGCAACATGGTCATGCCATGACATATTGCTGTTGACTGAGACACCCAGCAGCCCGATTGACGAGGATGAAGGAATGGTCGATCCTGCCATAATGATGTCAGGGCCCGCTGTATTGGCCCTCTTAGTAAACGTTGCTGCTTGGGTCTTTGCTGCATTAAACTGGACCAAATTTCGGTCGCCCCAAGTTTGAACTTTCTCCAGGTCTTGATTAATTGCTGTAATCTGCTCCTGTCTGCGGTGATGAGTCTCAGTCGCTGGTAAGGGTTTTTCTGATCTAAAGTGAGAGACAAGGGTACTGTCATCTGCAAAACTGTAAACAGGATTATTCGTTTCGATCAGCAGATCATTAATATAGATGAGGAACAGAGTTGGTGAAAGTATTGCGCCCTGAGGCACGCCCGCGTTGATGGTGAATGTGTCCGAGATGTGTCCATCGACTGCAACATGTAGGGATCGGTTCTTAAGGAAACTGGCCAGCCAGCTGCAGAGAGAGGCGGGCAGTCCCAAGGACGGCAGTTTGTTGAGCAGTCCGTCATGCCAAACTCTGTCGAATGCTTTTGAAATATCCAACGCAATCGCTCGAGACTCTCCGTAGTTTTCAATTGCCCTACTCCATATATGAGTGACATAGGCCAATATATCTCCTGTCGATCTCTCTTTGCGAAAGCCGTATTGATTATCGCTGATTATTCTGTTGCTCTCGAGGTACTTGAGTAGTTGCTGGTTGACTACACGTTCCATGACTTTGGAGATTATTGGAAGCAAGGCAATCGGGCGATAGTTTGAGGGCGTGGTTTTCTTGCCTTTTTTTGGAACAGGTTGCACTCGAGCGACTTTCCAAGAGGATGGGTAAATCCCTTTTCTGTAAGAAAGAGAAAAAAGCCTGGAAAAAACAGGTGTTAGTTCGTTGGCGCAGTTCTTTAGCACGATGGCAGGTATTCCGTCCGGTCCTGATGCCTTTTGCGTATCTAGTTCTTTAAGGATTTTGCGAATATCACGATGAGAAAACTTGACTTCTGCCATGGTGGTGTTGATGTTCGGTATAGTGGGGAGAGTCTTGCTTTGGGGCACGTCTAAGGTAGAGTGCGATGAAAACATTTTGGCGAGCATGTTTGCTTTTTCCTTGGCTGTAGTCGCCGTGATGCCACGTTCGTCCGTCAAAGGTGGGAGAGACGTTTTTGTAAAGTTGTTACTTACTGCCTTTGCTACCGACCAGAAATTCCTGGAGCCACTGGGGCATTGCAAAAGTTTATTCCTGATCCTTTGATTGTGTTTGTCCTCAGTTTCGTCGATCACACGTTTGCACTCGTTTCTCGCTTCGACAAAATAATTGCGATTTTCAGCGGTCTGATTTTGCTGCCAGTACTTATAGGCTTGCTGTTTCCTTCCTACAGCTCTTTCGCATCTTTTGTCGAACCAGGGCTTTCCTTTTGATGGTAACTTGATGGAATTTGGGATGTATGCTTCCATTCCTGAGGAGATTACTTGCATGATCTCTTCGCAGCAGTCTGACGGGTCGTCAGTGGCAAAGCAGACGTCGAGCCAAGGAAAATCTAGGTAAAACTGCCTCAGGTCGTCCCAGTTTGCAGAATTGTAATGCCAGATTTTGCGAGGCAATGGTGGATCCTTCTGTATGAGTGGCAATTCACAAACCGTTGTAATAAGTTTGTGGTCGGAGGTACCTAATGGCGGACCAACTGTAACCTTGTACTGGTCAGGATTGGTGGGCAGAAAAAGATCCAGGAGGGCGGCGAATTCGCCCCTCTCTGAGATTCGAGTTGGTTCGTCTACAAGTTGAGTAAGCCCGCAGCTGATGGCAAATGCTTCAGCCTCTCTACCTTCGTTGTCGGTCTTGTTGTGATGTTTGAGCCAGTTGGTGTTGTGGGCATTGAAGTCTCCCAGAACGATTATTTCTGAACTGGGGTGATCGACCTGTATTGAGTCAAAGGAGGTAGCTAGTGTTGAGAAAAAGCTTTGGTAGGCTCTATCGCTCGGAGGGCGATAGAGACAACATATAAACTTGGTTAATCCCTTGGCGGTGAACTTGAGCCACATGACGTCAAGGTTGTTCGGTTCGAGTGTTTCCTCGCGGTGACATGAAAGGTCGCTTCGGACAAAAAGGCATATTCCGAACTTATATCTAAATCGGGTATGTAAGTCGTAACCAGGATAGAGGTAGTTCACTGTTGTTGTTGTAGAACATACTTGTGTTTCTGTAAGGGCTAATATGTGTGGTCTATTTGCTTGTAGATGTTGGTGTACCGAATTTATGTTTGTATTTAGGCCTCTTATGTTGCAGAAATCTATTCTAAATTGGTTCGGTATCTTTGCTGTCTGTGAAATGCGGAATGAAGGGCTCCCAGGGCCACCCAGCGCCCGGAGATCCGAATGGCCGGGGAGTTTACCTCCGGAATATTTTGATCCTGGAAGCACCATCATGTCCATATATTCCTACTGTGAAACCCGGGATCACCAGCGCGGAAGCGGAATGTGATTTGGGAAAACCACTTAGCGCTCCCCAATTCTGGTGGGGTGGTCTTTCACCGGACGATGCGAGTAGGCTTATGCATCTACCACCTAGGGCCGCTTTCACTCGAAGCATCGGCCTCAGACTCATTCCTTTGGCGGTCCCTAGTCTGACAGGGGTAAAAATGGGGTTTGTTGGATCACTCCCCAGTGATCAGCTCCAGACTTTGTACTTTGGTGTTCTCCAGCCTGGAGGAGGACGATGGGATTTGATGGGCCACATCCCGTGGCAACTCGGAATGGTGGGGGCGTCACTCCCCTTAATCAAACTCCTCTCACCAGTTTGACGTTCCTGCCAGCCAATACAATGCAGCCCCTCTTGTCACAAACTGTCATTGATCAGCTCCAGACTT
>JAEQML010057975.1:0-31152 GCA_016904865.1 Pissodes strobi
AAAAAAGACATTAAATGGTAGTCCGGCAATAAGAAGTTCAAACTATGGATCCAACACAGCAAATACTGAATCTCTACATAACTTACGTGGACAAAGAAGGTCCCTTTCTAAAAGTGTGGGGGCAAGCAGAAAGAAACAATTCAATTTATGTGGAACAGTTTCTGCTGGGAGCCTCGCGGCAATTCGAGCAAGGCATCGGCAAAATACCGTTTGAAACTCTGCAGGTCGGCACGCTGGTATGCGCCAAATATAAAGACGGCAACTACTACAGGTAATTGTCCTTTCTTTTCACATAATATGGCCTTAGATTTTTAGCGTTTTGAAGTCTATTGGAACCCTATGGTATGGTAGATTTTCAGGTAAGGGTTTATATCTAAGCATGCACATATTAAAAATAGTGTGTTCCAATCAACATTGTAATGATAGCCCTTGGTTTGAAAATTGTTATCAGTCCAGTTGGATAGCAGAGTAGGTTTCTGTAGGTAGAATTTAGATAGATACTTTATCTAGTACTAAAGTTGTTCGAACAATATTTATATTTTTAACGTAAGAAAAACACCATGATACTGTGGTGTTGTGGATGACCTGACACCTGATATATTTTTAAATTTAAACAGGTCTATTGTGTGGACTGTGAGTAGGGCATCCTTTCAACCATTCCATGCATTGTCGACTCTGTAACTGGTATTGTGGTGTGCTTTTGTTGTGCTAAATCACAGTCACATCACAAATCAATACATGCTTTTTTATCTGATCGGACGAAAAACTATACCTTTCTGATGTGTTTTCGCATTGCGAAAGTCATGATTCCAGTATATTATATTCATTGCTTGGCAACATGCAATAACTGTACATACAACATTTCAGTCCTAGGCCGGGAATACAACATAATATAAACTTTCTGTCATATTTAAACACCTTGTTTGTCAGATCAGCATGATTTAGCGGTGGTTTCCCTAGTTAGGTTATAAACTCCATGCTCGCTTCATTCAAAACTTGATATTAGGTATGTTGAGTTTAAATTTAAAACACCGTTTTTATTTAGAGTAATATTTGGCTCAATTTGTATAAATACATATTCTTATTAATTCCGGTAGGATAAAAAATAGTAATTCCAAAGGGGGACAAAGAACATAAAGTCACAGTCAATGTATATGTGTATTAAGTGGTTACACGTGTTTCGCCTTACGGCATCATCAGACCTAAATAAAATGATAACGTAGAACCACGGAAAAATTAAAACTAATGAAAAAACATACCTTACTTATGTAAACAACAACCACAATGCTCACAAGTTAAAATGATAATATAGGTACTGTTGGTGTTTCATTTACAACTAAACATTACTGAAAAATAATTTAGCGACATTCACATACCTATTATAGCGCAAATTTCTGCTTAAAAAACGTAACCAACAAAATAAAAATAAAAAACAGAAATTTTTACAACGACTCGAGGCCCAGGGATCGAACCCACGACCCTCTGCTCCAAAATCAGACAGGCTAACCATCGGCTATCGTGTGTTATTGTATACAAATCGTTCACTAGCGGGTTTACTAACATTGTGCAGTAGTTTAGTCGTTGTAAATTATTCTAATTAAAACAGCACTATATCAGTTAAAACGAAAAAATTAAAAAACTAACAATTATTGTACATACATATATACTTGGTTATGTTAAAACGTTTGTTAATTATTGTGATTAAGATTATTAAAAATAATAACGATTTGTATACAATAACACACGATAGCATAATGGTTAGCCTGTCTGATTTTGGAGCAGAGGGTCGTGGGTTCGATCCCTGGGCCTCGAGTCGTTGTAAAAATTTCTGTTTTTTATTTTTATTTTGTTGGTTACGTTTTTTAAGCAGAAATATGCACTATAATAGGTATGTGAATGTCACTAAATTATTTTTCAGTAATGTTTAGTTGTGAATGAAACACCAACAGTACCTATATTATCATTTTAACTTGTGAGCGTTGTGGTTGTTGTTTACATAAGTAAGGTATGTTTTTTCATTAGTTTTAATTTTTCCGTGGTTCTATGTTATCATTTTATTTAGGTCTGATAATGCCGTAAGGCGAAACACGTGTAACCACTTAATACACATATACATTGACTGTGACTTTGACTTTGTGTTCTTTGTCCCCCTTTGGAATTAAAGATTAAGTCCCTTTGAGAATTATGGATGATTATTTTGTATTAAAAAATAGTATGTGCAACTCATAGGAAAAGCACATTCCTGGACTTCTGTGTTGCTGGGCTCAGCTGTGCCTCATCGAGCAATTACCACAATCGTCCAGGAACGTTTTATTTATTTATTTATTTATTTACAAATTTGGTACACTACAGAATAAGATATCTAAATGGTACAACACATAATCAATTGAATAGGTACACACAAAAAAGGTAAATTTACGCATTACATCACATTCCCTTTACCGATCCCTAACTAACATAAAAAATATCACAATCAGGGAAAAACCTATTATACCTAGTTTGGGTTAGTTGTAAACTAAACGATCGACAAAAGCATTAAAGCCATAGTTAGTTCTGTGATAACGCTCATAAAATAACTGTACTTGTCTTGTACTTCTTATAGGAATTAAAAACATGATTAAATTTAAAAGATCAGTGCAGTCAATGCCGCCATTAACAAGTTTGTGGAGAAACAGTAAATATGCTTGTTTTTGACGACACTCAATTCTTTTGATGCCACAAAGCAAAAGTCTAGTATTGTATGGAACGTTACTATAAGGAGAAATTCATACAAAAGATATTTAAGAAATTTACTTTGAACTGTTTCAAGTCTTTGTACATGACAAGCGTAATGTGGTGACCAGATCACAGAACAGTACTCTAACAAATTACGAACTAGACAATTCTACAACTAAGTAATTGCTTTTGTATCTCTAATGTGCTTTGAATTTCTTTTAATGAAACCCAGCATCATCTATCCTATTAGAACAATGATATCTATGTGCAGATTAAATATTAGGCAGAGTTTAAGAAAGTATTAATTCAAAAGGCATACTATGCAGTGTCAAAAAGCATACTATGCAGTGGAAGAATATCTCAGCGACCATCTTAGCTAGGTTGTGACAGTAGTTGTAAATGTCATAATTTTAAATGTCAATGTCAATTTTTTTTTCTGTTTTATTTAATGTCTTTTTGTGTAGTACTACTAGTATTAACTACGGTTATATGTGTTGTTAGGGACTCAAGTTAAATTGTAATGTATATACTTTTTATATATTTTTTTTAAGCTCGATTTTTATTCTCCTAATTAATTTAGATTTTTTTTTATACAAAGACACGTTCCACCCCTAAAGCTAAATATATTATAATTGTGATATAATATAATGGAACTAATAAAGGCTTTTGAATTTGAATTTGGTCTGTGTTGAATATTATTCCAAGATCGTTAATAGATGATGCATTTATTTATTTATTCATTCCATAAAAGATCATCAATAAGATGACATACAGTTCGTCAGTAAAATAACTAAAATAACTACAACCTATAAGTATACAAGGAAAGCTTGAAATACTACACAACCAACATTGCAATATATAAAAACATACAAACATCGATAAACAATATACCAGAGCATGATCACACACTAAAAATACTTTAAAAAGATCAGAACCAAAACTCATCAATGAAAGTATTGGCATGTTGAAGGAACCACAAATGAGACTATATGCCAGAGATTAAGCATGAAGATTACAAGAGAAAAATTCTCTCAGGTTGTAAAAACTATGTTCAATCAATAAAGTCTTGAGTTCTCTCTTAAATACAGTCACACTCGGAATATCCTTCAAGTTTATAGGTAGATGATTATAAATCTTAGCAGGAACAATAACAGAGCTATCTACAGTTAGGGTGAGTCTATGATGGGGTAGCCTCAGGTCACCACCATTTCTCCGTGTGTAACAATTTTGAGCGTCGCCAGCAAGCAAGAAGCTATTCAGATCCTGTTTAACATACAATGCACAATGTAATATATACATATAGACACGACCGTCAAGATGTCGAGCCCTTTGAAAAGGCCGCGGCAAGGGTGCCTTGGCCCCTTAAAACATAAAGTTCTCAGTATTCTTTTTTGAGCAATTAGCACTTCATCCACTCTATTTGCATTACCCCAGCTGACGATGCCATAGTTAAGGGCTGAATAGGTATAAGCATAATAGTGAGCAAGTAATATTTCCCTATTAGTAAATTGTTTTAGTTTCCATATTACAAAGCAATTAATTGATAGTTTTTTTAAAATGAAATCTACATGATAAGTCCATGACAATTGAGGGTCAATGTAAACACCTAAGTATTTAATATAGTTATTCTGCTTAATACTTTTCCCATTTAAATGTACCAGCATTGAGTAATCAACCTTACGAGGGGTAAACAATATAATTTCTGTTTTAGAAGGATTAAGAACTAGCCTATTTAGGGAGCTCTAATTATATGTATGCATGGCACTTCTTTCGGCACTCATGCTTAGAGCTGGGACACTGTCAGCTCTGACCACCGCAGTCATGTCATCTGCAAACAATGTAACCAGATCTGCAGCATTATTTTCTGTAGCATCCCCAATGAACACTAAAAAAAGCGGCGGGCCCAATATGCTCCCCTGAGGCACACCAGTATTTACTGGCAGCCGGCCAGAGTACCACTCCCCACTCTCCACAGTGATCTTTACAATCTGTGTTCTTCCATTCAAATAGGAGGACAGTGGCGGCTATTCAGCGGAAGTAGGGGAAGTGCCACTTCCTCAAGATAATGTAATTTAAAGAAATGCAATTAATTCATTCATCAGTAACATAATACAGTTTAAGATTCAATGATAAAATGTTCTTAGTTTAGGAATAATCTGTTTCCCGTTAGCCCTCTAATAACTAATAATTCAATTATTTTTAAATATTAAAATCAAAGCTTCATAAAACAAGAACAAGAATCTTGCCACCTG
Source organism: Pissodes strobi (assembly GCA_016904865.1). Lineage (NCBI taxonomy): Eukaryota > Metazoa > Arthropoda > Insecta > Coleoptera > Curculionidae > Pissodes > Pissodes strobi. The sequence continues at coordinate 4,968 of JAEQML010057975.1, forward strand.
CACATTGCCCGTTAACTCCACTATTGAAGAATAGAACAGAAGTGAACCCATATGAAAATGTCTATTTCTTTTCGCGTACGCGCCGATAGCAGTGACAATTTCATTATCATTTGTGTAGAACTTTACGGAAGAGGTATCGCTCGAGACCCGTCGAGTCATCAAAAGTATAAGCGCAACTAGTTGGTTGCCATGACAACGATGACGTCGTAATGGTCGTACATTTGTTTGGTTTGCAAGGATTGGAAGAGCTGGCGGTAGCACTTCCATTCTCAGATCAACGCGAAAGCACGTTGTTTCGTTTATTGCGAGTTTATTAGGGGACATTCCGCCGTGGATTCTTGGAATTATTTTTTATTTTCATTCAACGGTTGATCCATTATAGTATTATACAAGAGATATTTTCTATATCTTCTAGTTTTAGTGTGTTATTCGTAGACATTTGTATTAGCAACAAAATGATTTGTTGCTAATACAATATGAATATATTTTATTTTTTGATGATTTACCTAAAAAATACCGATAATAATTATTAACAAATTTTGGCAGTTTGGGCGTGGACCCCAAAAAATGTTCGCTCTTCCCTCTATCGAATATCGATGTCGGCAGCTCTTCCCCACTTTTCAAAGCCGCGAGCCGCTACTGTAGGAGGATAGCCAGTTCCAGGGCTGTCCCCTCACTCCGTAGTGCTTGAGCTTATGAAGTAGTAGCTCGTTACAAGATCGAAAGCACGACTGTAGTGAAAGAAGATTCCAGCCACCTGCTTCCTTTGATCTATCATCCTAATTATATAGTTAACCGATGCCAGTATAGCATCTGCAGTGGATCTACCCTTGCGGAAGCCATACTGAGCATCAGGCAGCAACCTATATTTATCAAAGTAACTTATAAATCTGACGTAAAATGCTTTTTATTTATTTATTTATTTTATTTATTTTTAAATATACAACACTGCCATTTGCAATAATGTATATACAAGTACAAATATTACAAAAATATTAAAACCATGATATAGGAAACCATACAATAACAAAAGCTTAGGTACAATTAATCACTACAAACATCACACTATACTTAGTCAAGAATTAAAAAATTTAAAAAAATTTCAATTAGGGTTGTAGAGCCAAAAATGAAATGAAATAGAGGCGTTGATATATAACCAAGATGGGGTCATCTCTCACATATCTTTGTGATGGCAAGTCTATTAAACTGTGCAAGAGATAGGTTAAACGGTTCTAACATTAGCCCATTAAATTGCCTAACCATTCGAACAAGAGGGGCAAACTGGCTATAATTTGTTCGATGGTGCACAACAACGTCGTGTTGACGAGTGATTCTCTGTGGTACAGCAAGTGAGACCCCTTGAAGAAGAGGAGGACAATCCACACCTCCACACAAGATTTTGAATACATATCTTGTATCTAAAAGGGCATGGCGGCCTTCCAAGGAGCCAAGGGACAGAAGCCTCTGTAGAAGGTCATAATCAAGGTGTTCAACAGGTATCTTCAGTTTATAATTGACTATTCTTAAAAACTTCCTCTGAATCCTTTCAATCATGTCGATATACTTCAAGTAATGTGGGTTGAAAACAGGGCTGTCATATTCCAGAAGTGAACGGACCAGAGAAATAAAGAAGCTTAAAGCAGTGTATATTGCTGAAACCATTTAGAGATCTGGTGATAAATCCTAAAAGTTTCAAGGCTTTATTTGTGATTAGCTCTATATGTAGATTAAATGATAACTTGGGATCAAGGGTAATGCCCAGATCCTTTACAGATTCTACCTTAACCAAATTGATACCACCAATAGAATATTCAAAAACAACAGGATTCTTCACTCTGTAAAATGACATGACGTTACACTTATCAATTCAAATTCAAATTCAAAAATAGCTTTATTATCATAACATTAGTTGTTGACAAAGCCTTGTAAAATTAAATAAACAAATAAAGCAAACAAAACATAGCAAAATTAAATAAATGTTCAGTTGTGGACAAATCATTTATGAACAGGTTGAACAGTATTGAGGAGAGATGACCACCCTAGGGAACCCCAGATGTTACATCAATCGCATGAGATGTTACATTATTGACATTCACCTTAAACCTGCTACCCGAAATATAGCTACCAAGCCACTCCCAAAGACAACCTCCCACTCCATAGTGCTTAAGTTTTTGCATGAGTATCTGGTGGTTGACCCTGTCGAAGGCCTTGGAGAAGTCAGTGTAGATTGCGTCAACCTGACACCTATCCTCCAAGGCCCCCAACACATAGTCAGTGTACACCAATAGGTTGGAGACTGTTGAACGATTACTAACAAATCCATGTTGATCAAGGCAAATTTTTTGTTTAAAATATGGGGTGATTTTTTCAAGGGTAATCTTCTCAAAAACTTTGCTGAATAAAGAGCCCTTACTTATTGCTCTATAGTTTGTTATATTGTCTCTATCTCCACTCTTAAAAATGGGTGTTACATAGTTGATTCTCCAATGATCGGGAAATTGGCCTGTTGACAAGGAAACATTACACCTTGGAGAAGGCGGGGAGCAAAGCAACAGCCCTGTAATTGTCTATCCTTTCCTTTTCATGTTTTTTGTATATTGGTTTAATTACAGCACATTTAAGCTGTGATGGGAAAGTCCCTTCTATAAAAGACTTATTTCTCAAAAGTGACAATACAGGGGCAATAATATCAGCCACTGTGCGGAGGAGTGAGGAAGGAATACTATTCTCCCCAGCTGCAGTCTTTCCAGAAACTTCATATATTATTTTCTCAACCTCATTCGGTGTGACCGGATGCAACAGCATAGAACCGCATTTGGGTGAACCATTCAGCTTGAAATCATTAGTTAAATTGCTTCTTGCCTGTGAAACAGAATTGATAGAGTTAACGAAATATGAATTAAACTCATTTGCTGCGCTTTTGTAATCGTTTATTCTAGCACCATCTAAATTCTTAAAAAAGGTGGATAACGCCCTTTAGGTTTTAAATTTACTTCACTGTTAATAATTTGCCATGTGCATTTGGCCCTATTTTCAGAATGCATATACAAATTATCATAATATGAGCGTTTGTTCCTGCAGATTGTCTGTCTGTGTCGTTTTAATTTATCTTTATATGATGTTACAAGATTAGCATTATTTGATTCTTTGACAACTTTATACAAGTTTCTCAAAAGATTTCCCTCATTCACTATCCCAGCCGTCAGCTAGGGCCTTGGTTTGCTACCATTGAACCCTGTCCGTTTTTTCAATTCTAAAGGAAAAGCTACCTCCATCAAGTCTGTAAACCTATCCATAAACATACCCAGTCCATCGACTCGATTATCTATCATCAACACATCCTGCCAATCATGTTGGCTCAGCATGCTTCTGAAAGCCAGCATACTGCTTTCTTTTTTAAAATTTCTAAAATACATAAAATCTACTGATGTCGTTGCCCATAACCTAGACTCAAAAGTAACAATTTGCATGCTGTGGTCTGACAGTGGACTACCAGCAATATCTACCCTGTAGTTATTTAGGCTAAAATTTAAAAATATATTATCTATCATTGTTTTCGAGTTACCCTGTACTCTCGTAAAATCAGAAATACACGATGTTGATGTTCGATTGTTGTATTACCAATGGTATAAGTGTTTCGATTGTTGTACCAATGGTATAAGTATTAATCGATGGATTACGACGTTTGTGGAAACTAATTGATTTACATTTGGAGATATTTATTGAAAATAATTAGATTCGCACCACTCAACAAATGTATCAAGATCAGACTGCAGGCCGTTAGAGCCAGAACCAACAGTGCTGAAGAGTTTGAGGTCGTCGGCGAATAACGGGCACTGAGATGATTTGAAACATGAAAGAACATCGTTAATAAATAATACGAAGAGCACAGGACCCATATGTGAACCCTGGGGAACGGTAGACGTCACAATTACATCGCAAGAGACCGAACCACAAATAATAACACGTTGACGACGCTGAGATAGGTAAGATTTAATTAATTTAATGTAACTACCAGAGACGCCGATCTCGAACAATTTCTTTATCAGTAAATGATGGCAGACACTATTGAATGCTTTAGATAAATCAGTATAAATACTGTTAACCTGACAGCCAGCTTCAACAGATGAAATAAGAAAGTTCTGATAAACTGTTAGGTTAGTACAAGTAGAATGACCCCTATAAAAACCATGTTGTTCAGGTATAATGTAACTTTTATATGTGTTAAAAATTTCATCAGTAAGAACTGACTCAAAAAGTTTAAGTATGGCAGAAAGAAGAGATATGCCTCGATAATTATTGACAATCGACCTATCACCCGATTTATAAAGTGGAAAGAGATTAGAACTTTTCCACATCAAAGGAAAGTAGCCGGCGTCCATTGATTTTTGAAAAAGAATTTTTAATGGGTTGACAAGGGAGGTGCAACATGATCTCAATAATAAAGGTGGAATGCCATCAGGGCCAGCTTTTTTAGATATATCCAAAGATGTTAATTTCTCCGTAATTTCCTCAGTGGTAAAAATATGAAAAGACAATGTGGTAGAAAATTTTACAGGGCTATTATTAGTTAAATCTACATTCTCGTGATTTGAATAGCAGGACTGAAAGTGCGAGGCGAACGCGTCAGCAATATCATTTGTGTTATTGAGTGATTGATTATTGTACTGCATTATGCTGGGTAGATTAGAAACACCCTTTAAACTTTTCATATAGGACCAAAAATGTTTGATATTTTCGGGAATCAGATGTTCTGCTTTAGAGACAAAAGTTAAGTAACACAAGTTTGCCTGAAACTTGACTTCCCGCCTTATGTTGGAAAAGGCTTCATAATCACTCTGGCAAGCCGGATCTTTTAAATCTCCTGTGCAGTTTGTTGTTTGTGGCGATAAGTTTACGCAGATCTTTATCAAGCCAACAAGGATATTTCTGACTTTTAACAGTTTTTTTCGAGACATAGATATCTATACCCTTGAACAGGATCTCGTAAAATTTCTGGACGGCCAAATCGATGTCCAAAGTGGAACCCGAAAATGCCCAGTCTGTGGAATCATAATTCCGTAAAATTGGCATCGTCGAAGATATAAAAAGTGGAGGTACTACTATTCCTTAATTCAGGAATATAATGAATGTCGAAGTAACATTCGATGGCCGGGTGGTAAGTGTCAATCTTTACTAGAGGATCTGAGCACAACAAAATAGTTGACTTCGCGAATTCGTCACTAAAGATGAAATCCAAGATTCGACCATGGCAGTTCGTGTGCGGATTGGGATTATAAGATCCTTTACACAAATAGTGCACTATATAAAAATCGGCCTTTCCTATTGGTCGATCCGCATGGCCCTCCGCTCGCTTCGCTCGCTACGGTGGCTCAAGAAAAGGAAACTAACCAGGTGCTAACCCAAACTAATCCAAGACATACCCAAAATCAAGAGAAAAACTGTTTAGAAACATAATCTTAAAAAATATAATAAAAAATAGCAACGGGGTTCGAACCTCGGCCGTCCAGGTGAGACCCAGTTATATAAAGCTCTACACCACGAGAGTTCTTGACAGAAACCGATTGCATCACGTAGACATATCGTAATACGAGATGGATCGACCAATAGGAGAGGTTGATTTTTACATAGCGCACTATTTCTGTAAAGGATCTTTAAATGCTGCGGATTGATCTGCTGAAGTTCTTTGCTTGCTTTTCCTCCTAGTTACACAATATACTATATTGTCAAAATACATGGCATCCATTGAGAAAGCTGGTAATAATAAAATTACTACTATAAGAAGATAAAAATGCATCCAAAATTGTGGCAGTAAGATGGCTTTAAAATCAAAGACGCAAGTTTTTAATACCATCCACAGTTAACAGTACCAAAAAAAGATTACCCACAAAAACTACAAAACTGATATCAGAATAATGCAAATTGTTACTTTTGAGTCTAGGTGGTTGGTGAAACAATGAATAGATTTTGTATATTTTAGAAATTTTAAAACAGAGCAATATGTTGACTTTCTGAAGCATGTTGGACCAACATGATTCGCGGGATATGTTGAAGGGAGATGGACTGGGTATGTTTGTAGATAGGTTTACAGAATTGATGTAGGTAGCTTTTCCTTTAGAATTTAGAAACGAACACAATTCAATGAATGAATGAACAACTAAGGCAAGAGACTTAACTAACATAAATGCATTATTTCCTAACCTTGAGATGATGAAAGAAACTGGGCAACTATATAGGGCTACAACCCGACAACATACTATAGGAAAGCCGGGAAAGCCCTCCTAAAGCATGCTAAGCCTAAGATTTGCTTTAAGTTATTTGGCAGTTTATTTATTTATATACATTAAAATATTTTAAACAAGAGTATGCTGGGCTTCGTTCGAAGAGTGCAAGTCTATGCTGTGGAAAGTTGAAACCAAGTGACATGGTTATGTTTTGGCATGTTTTTATTAAATAAAGATCTATTCTTCTGCAGGAACATTACAGACTCAAAAATATGCAGCCCAGTTATAGTAAGCAAACCATGCCTCCGGAAAACACCGCTGCAAGACTCCCGCCTGTTCATGCCCAAAATCACATGCAATGCTCTCTTTTGAATTAGAAAAACCCTTTCAAAACTAACAGAATTGCCCCAAAAAACAACTCCAAATCTAATGGACTCAAAATTGGCATCATAGGCAATAAGTAATGTTTTAATATCCAAATAGTTTTTACGATTCACAATAAATAGCATTATTTATTAAGTTTTCCTACAACATATTCAATTTCCTTCCTTCACTTAAGATGACACAGCAAATCAGCATGCCGAGGACACTGAGCTAATGAGCGTTCGGTTCTAAATACAACAAAGAACGATTTCTCTGCATTCAGTATAAGGTTGCTTTCCTCAAACCATCTTCCCACCAAACTCAAACTCTGCTGTCCCAGCTCCAAAGCCTCACCAACTGAGGGCACTACAGATAAAACCTTTGTATCCTTCACTGTGATAGACGGTTTGAATTTTGTGTATCGGAGTTAAAACTTAAGTCACAGACTTTTATTATTGTATGTTTGTATAGGTCCCCACAGACTGACCTGGATGAGTTTCTCTCCCTTCTCAATGTTGTGATGAATGAGATATATTTGACAAACAAGCTTTTTGTGGTGGCTGGAGATTTCCATCTAAATTTTACCATTGAGAGTGATGAGGTTCACTCAATATATATATAACCTTTTTTCAACTTAGGATATAGAACCGCATGGTGTGGGTGTCTCGAGGATGGGTCCTGGCACTGGAACGCAAATTGACAATATTCTAAGTAACATACCTCCTGGAAATGTCCAATTTGAGTGTACTGAAACTGATGTATCTGATCACTTTGGTCAGAATATATATTGTTACGTTTTTCCCGTGGGTTCTTAACAGAATTACAACTTTGCTATTTTCAACTAATACTCTCTTTATTCGCTACCACTGTATACAATTTAACACTCTAAACTACTCTTAAAACTTTACCACTAATATCTATTCAACACTCAATGGTTAACTGAACTAACTGCTAACCGACTGACTGACTGACTAACATTCGCCTTAGGTCTGCTTATATATAATCTTAAATCTATCACGAATATTCGGGAAGTATTCCGACGCCACTCTATATGATCTCGACGAGGCCATCGAGACAATTCCAGCTATCCCGAAACTTCGCGGCTGGCCGGGCGATGATTCATACAGACAGAGAAGCGAGGGGCACGGCGGGGCGGCTAGTTCTATAGGGTAGCACAAAAACGTTCGGATGGTTGTTAGTCGTGACATTGCCTCCCTCTTAAACCTGATCGTCCCGATCAGATACTGCATGTCCGTGGTATGCTTTCAGTCTGTCGAGGTGAACAACTTTCAGTTTGCTTCTGGGACTACGCTGAATTCTATACACAACGTCATTAATTCTTTTGATGACTGTATAGGGTCCTTCCCATACTGGCGTTATCTTGGGAGATCTTCCTTTCTTCCTTTGCGGATTATATAACCAGACTTTATCGTTCATCCGAAATCCCCTAGAGTTAGCTTGGAGATCATATCGAGCCTTCGTTCGGTCACTGGCGAGACGTGCAAACGGTAGTCCCACATCATTCTGTTTCATCTTTCCACTGGATCTTATCTGGGATCCTTGACTTGAGGTACAGGTTGAACACTGTCGGCACCATGATTTCACATCCTGGCAGTAGTTGACCCAGTAAAATCTGTCGCGGATCTTGTCAATCATTCTGTTAACTCCGAGATGAGCACCAAACTTTCTATTATGTACTTCGTCCAGAACTTCCGATGCCCTCTTCCTTGGTACCACTAACTGCGTCTTCACTACTTTGCCATCGGCGGTTTTCCAGGCTCGTTTAAGGAGTCCATTTTCAACTACCAGGGAGTCCCACTGAGCCCACAGAGATTTAAAAGTAGATCCCTTAGTTGAAATATCTCGCTCCAGCTTGGTCTTGGTTGATGTTCTTCTTTAGCTGCAATAGTGCTATTTCACTATCTTCAAGCTGATCCTTTTTAAGTTGCTCTGTGGTCCACTGCTGATCAACCTCAAATTTCGTTTGCCTAATCCGAGTAATTCCTTCTCGTTGATCTACTCTTTGGCAATGCTTACAATTATCCGCGCATGGTCTTCTGGATAAAGCATCTGCATTATTATGCAATCTCCCTGCTCTGTGCTTAACCTTAAAATTATATTGTTGTAACTTTTCAAGCCACCTGGCTACCTGTCCTTCAGGTTGTTTCATATCCAAAAGCCATTTAAGTGCTGCATGATCAGTCCTTATCAGAAATTCTTGCCCATATAGATATTGATGGAAATGCTCAACAGATCGTACTATTGCCAAAAGCTCTTTTCGGGTTACACAGTAGTTACGTTCAGGTTTCGAAAGTGATCGACTGTAGTATTCGATAACTCACTCCTCCCCTGCTTGTACTTGCGATAAAACTGCTCCGATGCCGGTGTTACTTGCATCTGTGTCCAATACAAATTTACCCTTTTGTTCCGGATATCCCAATATTGGACTAGAACATAGAGCCGCTTTTAATTTCCTGAACGCAGAATCGCAGTTATGATCCCAGTTATAATTAGCTCGTTCTTCAGTGAGCTTATGTAGAGGTGCCGGTATATTTGCAAATCCTTCAACAAATCTTCTATAGTAAGTACATAGTCCAAGGAAGCTCCGCAGTTCATGTTTGTCGCGAGGACGAGGCCAGTCCTTGATTGCTGTAATCTTCCGTTGGTCAGTTTGGATTCCTTCTGATGACACAACATGCCCGAGAAATTCAACTTTTTGTTGAAAAAGAAAACATTTCTTTGGATTCAGTAAGAGCTGAGCATTCTTGATTCTAGTAAAAACTTCATGCAAGTTTTGTAGGTGCTCTTCGAAAGTTTTTCCCATTACCATTATATCATCAAGATAGACCAGGCATGTCTTTCAAGTGAGGCCTCGTAGAACAACCTCCATAAGACGCTCAAAAGTAGCGGGGGCATTGCATAATCCGAAGGGCATAACTTCAAACTGATATAAACCACTTCCGGTAGAAAAGGCAGTCTTTTCCTTATCTTGTTCGTCAATGCCTACTTGCCAGTAGCCGCTCTTTAAATCGAGTGTTGAGTAAATCACAGACTTTCTGGAAAACCTTGGATTCGAAGTTGCGCCCTTGATCTGAGTGCAGCTCTAACGGAACACCAAATCTGCTGAATAGGTTATTCACAAGGACCTCTGCTATGGTAACAGCTTCTTGATTGGGGATTGCAAATACTTCAGGCCATTTACTGAAGTAGTCAATTGCCACTAAAATGTACTTGTTACCATTATTTGTTTCTGGAAAAGGGCCAGCTACGTCAATGGCGATACGTTCAAACGGTAGGCCCACATTATACTGTTTCATTTTGCCCCTAGATCTTGTTTTGGGTCCTTGGCTTGCGGCACAGGTTGAGCACTGCCGACACCACGATTTCACATCTTGGCAGTAGTTGACCCAGTAAAATCTGTCGCGAATCTTGTCAATCGTTTTGTTCACTCCGAGATGAGCACCAGACTTTCCATTATGAACTTCTTCCTGACTTAGCTTTGAACCGCTGTTGTCTCTGTATGGAGCTGTAGGTCGTAGTTGTACTCGACAGTCTCTCTTGAAATGCCCAATGTTGCCACATATATAGCACTGATTTGAAACATTTCGGTTACGTGGCCTATCTTCTAGTGGCTCCCGGAATCTTTGTACTTGACAGTCCCTTTTGAAATGCCCAGTCCTGCCGCATCTATAGCACTGATTTATAGTCTTTCGATTACATGGTCTAACTTCTATTGGCTCCCGGAATATCCGTACTCGACAGTCCCTTCTGAAATGTCCAGTCTTTCCACATCTATAACACTGATTTGATGTATTTCGGTTATGTTGCCTATCTTCTATTGGCTCCTGGAATCTTTGTACTCGACAGTCCCTTTTGAAGTGTCCAGTCCTGCCACATCTATAGCACTGATTACGATTGTATGGCCTAACTTTTAGTGACTCCCGGAATCTCCCCGTGGCCTGAAGAACTTCGGTTAATTTCTTCAAAATACTGCCCATTTCAGTTAGTTTGGGTACAACTGTTCGCCAAATTTTCTTCCTTGATGGATACGTCCCTGATTGCTGGCTTAGAGATGTTACAGGCCGCCTCGATTTCCAGAGCTCTACCCAAAACTTCACGACTGTTATCAAACTTGGCTAGACGTAACATCTTCTGAGTTTCTGGATCTCTGACACCGTCCACAAAATATTCAGCAACAAGTTCCTCTTGAAATTCTTCCGTTGCTCCCGGATAGGCCAATCGAATGAGACGTCTGTCTGCCTCAAACTCTTGCAGGTTTTCACCAGGCTTCTGATGTCGGGACTTAACTTGTGCCTGATACAGTTGCCTTCTATGTTGGTCTCCAAATCGTCTCTCCAGGGCAGCTGCAAGTATGTCATATTTCCCCTGTTGGCTGATGGGAATAGTCTGCAATAGTTCCAGGGCAGATCCACGAAGCGCAACCACTAGTGATGTAGCCATTTCTTCGTTATTCCAACCGTTGGCAACAGCAGCGGCTTCAAATTGCCTTCTGTACATTGTCCACGATGTTTGACCGTCATACGTTGGAGGTTTGATGTTTTGCCCTGTGGCGAATACCCTCTCGGTGTGTCCTTGATTTTTTAGTCTGATAAATTCTGCTTGTAGATTCCTCATTTCTTGCTGTACGTTTCCTACTTCTTTTTGTACACTCCCAACTTCTTTTTGTACATGTCCAACTTCTTTTTGTACATTTCCAACTACTTTTTGTATATTACCTACTTCTTTTTCAAATTTCTCATTTTGCCCGTCCAATATCTTCTGTAATTTTCCTTGCTCGCCTACAATTACATCCAGCATCCATTTCTGAAGCTGGTCCTGTTCTGCTTGCCTTTTATCTTCTTGGTCTTGTAAAATTTTCTGAAGCCGGTCCTGTTCAGCTTGCCTTCTACGTTCATCCTCCTCCCGTTCAGCTAGCCTTTTGTCTTCTTGATCTTGTAAAATTTTCTGAAGCCGGTCGTCCTGTTCGTTTTGCCGTTTGTCTTCCTGGTCTTTTAAAATTTTCTGGAGACGGTCCTGTTCTGCTTGCCTTCTACGTTCATCGTCCTCCCGTTCAGCTTGCCTTTTGTCTTCTTGATCTTGCAAAATTTTCTGAAGCCGGTCCTGTTCTATCTGCTTTTTACGTTCTTCCTCTTCCCGATCCGCTCGCCTCTCAGCATTTAAATTATCCATAAAATCGGCCAACATTTTATTTATTTGCTCCATTTCCGCCGTTTGTTGCCTTGTATTGACCATAGAATGTTATAAAATTGTACCAGAATCCACCAATCAAACGGTCTCATTGACGTACTTGTACTTCTTTCCTCGAAAAATACTTCGCAAGTCCGGTCCCTTCACAATCCAACTTCTGACACCAAATGTTACGTTTTTCCCGTGGGTTCTTAACAGAATTACAACTTTGCTATTTTCAACTAATACTCTCTTTATTCACTACCACTGTATACAATTTAACACTCTAAACTACTCTTAAAACTTTACCACTAATATTTATTCAACACTCAATGGTTAACTGAACTAACTGCTAACCGACTGACTGACTGACTAACATTCGCCTTAGGTCTGCTTATATATAATCTTAAATCTATCACGAATATTCGGGAAGTATTCCGACGCCACTCTATATGATCTCGACGAGGCCATCGAGACAATTCCAGCTATCCCGAAACTTCGCGGCTGGCCGGGCGATGATTCATACAGACAGAGAAGCGAGGGGCACGGCGGGGCGGCTAGTTCTATAGGGTAGCACAAAAACGTTCGGATGGTTGTATAGGCTAGCCGTAACAATATGTAAAGTCCGAATTACGCAATCATCTACGTACATATGTTAAGAAAAGATTTTTTTCTTCAAACGTCCGTAAATCCGTCATTACTCGACTGTGTAGGCGGCCGTCAAGTTTCATTTTTCCTCCGCCGGAGCTTTACTTTTCACTTTTCCGCCGGCGGAGGTAAAAGTGTTGTCATAGCAACATAGATACAATACAAACAGACAACAAAATAAGCGTCAACAATTCAAGATTTATTAAACTACAATTTGTATTTATCACTCAATTTGTGACTGCATTTCTAAAGATCACTAATTTAAGAACAAATTGGTTATTATTTAATCGAACTTACTCAATAACTGCTTATCAATACGAAATTAAAACGCAATCGGAGACGCCATCTTAAAAAAATAATTATTGTTGACAGTGTCCACTGACAGCTTTATGTTAAATTCATTGACACCGGTCCAAGCAAGGCCACCTACGACCGTGGTCTAAGCCGCCTTGCGAACCCATTTATCTTTAATAATAATTAGATATTATTACTATTAAAAAGAGATGTTTTTGCATTAATTTGTCGACATTTGAAGAAAAAACAGCATATTTTATTTGGAGGAAAAGTTACTTTTCATGGCTTGCTCTCTATTACCAGCCTCACTCCGTTCGGCTGTTAAACACGAGCGCGCCATGAAAAGTATCACTTTTCCTCCATATAAAATAATATACTATTTTACATATTACATATTTATATTAGCAATTTTCAGAGGTATTTGAGGGATGTAGTCCTGGTAAGACGTATATGTGTGGGATGGCCCAAATGATCTGTGCACTGCCTTTGGGACTATACTGCTATACTATTTTAATATATCTTTTCCAATATCTAATTCTCGGGTAAAGAAAGAGCCTCACTGGATAAGCGCGGAATTAAAGTCCTTGTGACTAGCAGGGTCGAAATCTTGACAAAATTTGTATGCAACAACTTCATAATACAGTTAAGATTCATTCAATCATTAAACCCGGTTTTGTTAAGATAGTCGACGATATTGCTAACTTAACAAAAAGTTTGAGTATGAGTGATTTGGTTGTGGTTGTAGGCGGTTTGAATGACTTTGGTTTAACTCCATCTGTAACCAATATTTACAAAAAAGTAAATGATTGTGGAAATTACGAACGTAGCATTACTTTCAGTCCCCTTTGGTAAATTTAATGACAAAATAGAAAATGGGCTGGGGGAAGGGTATATCGGGGAGGTGGAGTCTACTAAATATCTAGGTATAACAATTGATAGACATCTCAAATGTGACTCACATGTAACACGGCTTGCTAACAACATTCGGAGACTTATTCCTAGATTTTACACATTAAGGCATATTTTAAGCAAAAAAATCTTATTGATTGTTTACAAGGCGCTGGCTGGTGGAATCCTTAATAAGATATGGAATATCTATCTGGGGTGGTCTGTATGGCAATGCCCTTAAACAATTAAAGGTAATTTAGAATTACAATATTAAAGTTATTTTAAAGATGAACAAAAGATATCCTACATCTCTCTTATACCATAAGGATATTCCAAATGTTAGATCTTTGTACATCTATTCTGTATGCCTGCTTATTTATACCAAACCATGCTCTATTGCAACAGTTAATCATTCTCATAGAACTAGAAATAACCTTAATAAACATCTTGTTATACCAAATAGTAATTCTAATATTAATATGAGATTTTTTAATTACCTAGCCCCTAAGTTCTACAACCTGCTGCCTCTTTATATTAGAAACATCCCTAGGAAAAATATTTTTAAACAAAAATGTCTACATTTTATAGTCCAACATTTAAATTTGTTTCTGGTACTGCTATAGTTAGTTGCATGTATCGTGCTGAACAATCATTGGGAAAAAACATCGATTTGGTGGTATGTACGCCAAAAATTTCGTCGTAAACTGTTAATTTGGCAGTTACGATGTTACGGAGGCACTAACCGCAAGCAAAATGCGAGATATACAAAATCTAGAAGACAAACGGTCAGGGAAAGACGGTGAATGGCAGAAAATAAGGCGGCGATCATGAAGATTTGTGGTTGGAAATACGGTGTATTCCGAAGTTTACATCATTGCATGTCACAAGGCTGGCGCCTGTAATTCAAAAAGAACAACTGGAAGCATTCTTGAAACCTAACTTCCCGGAAGTAAGATGTGAAGACCACCCCTCCAAGCAACCCGAAATATACAAGTCTATGAAGGTCACTATCAAACAGGACGATTTCAAGAATGACTGGAAGCGGGAAGTATGGCCTAGTGGATCGATCGTTTCAAGGTTTTTTCGCGAAAAAGGGGGTGCTGCCAACCCAGACAGATCTCAACATTTGATGCAAGACAGCAACGTAATCTCAGAGCCACCATCTGAATGCAGCGCAAAAGGGGAGGATGACCCGATGGAGGTATGAAAGAGTCTATGGCAATGAAGATGAAGGTACACCTTCAGAGAAATATGGCTTGCAAAATAAAGATATTATTTATACAAATGTACAAAGTTTTATTGCACATAAGGATGATTTTTTATATAATATTGTAAGAATGTCACCGAAATTATTTTATTAAGTGAAACACGTACAACAGAGGATATGCTTGATTTCGAATTAGATATCGCAAATTATAATTTGATAAGAAATGACTCAGAAAGCAGACATACGGGTGGAGTTCTTATGTATGTCATGAAGGACTTGGCTTATAAAGGCATTTTCAAATTTAACTCTGAGAAAAATTATTGGGGAATTGTGGCAGAGATTGGGGTAGGTGGGACAAGTGTGACTGTGGGTGTTCTGTGTCATTCGCCAAACTCAAGCCACTCAATTTTTCTGAATAATCTTGTTGAATTCCGTGAAAATCTACTACTTAAAAACAAAAAGATTTTAATTGTTGGGGACTTCAACATTAATTATGACGCAGACAGTTTTTATTCCAATAAATTAAAACACAGCATTAAAATTCTAGGTTTATCACAGTACATTAACAACCCTACACGCTGTGTAGAACATACTAGCAGTATTATTGATTGGGCCATCAGGAATATTGAGGTGAGGTATAGAGTGCATGAAAGTCCAAAATGTCTGATCATTCCGTAATTTCATTTAAATTGTTCAATTTGCGATTATAAAATAAAGAAAATGAGCAACGTTTTTATCGAGTTTCAAGTGACAAAACCTTTTATAGCATAAATATGAAGCTACTTGATGCAAATTGGGGGTACTTTACATGAAAAGTAATAATGTTCCTTGGTTTGATGCTAAATTAAAACAGGCGAGTATGAGAAAAAAAAAAACAATTCATATAGAGATTTCAAGAAATCCCAAAACGAAGTGGAGAAATCAAATAAATGGAATGATTATAAATGTGATAGAAATTATTATGATAATTTGGCTAAGCATAAGAAACAATTGTACTTTTATAATAAAATTGATTGTCATCGAAACAATAGTAGACTGATGTGGAAAACACTAGAACAACTGGTTAATCATGCAAATAAAGAGTTCAGTCAGGGTTGCATTAAATTTGACGATGAAATAGTGCAGGGTGATTTTAATAGGATTGCTAATTAACAGCTTTTTTGTTAATAGTGCCGTGGAAATAATAAATAGCATTCCCACAACTGAAAATTGGGTCGATAGAGGTTCAGTGCTTTTACTCCTATATCTAGGAATTAAAAGTAATAGTAAACTCCCTTGATTATAGATCTAGTGTGAATGATATATTAAATGCAAACACTTTAAAACAGATTTTTGAGGTGATTGGTCATGTTTTTGTACATCTGTTAAATACATCATTGGTAAATGGTTGTTTCCCAGAGGAGCTGAAATGCTCAACTAAACCCCTATACCTAAAGTAACTATGCTGTTGCATAGAGGCATCAGACTTTAGACCTATTAATTGTTTGCCAGTTATCGAGAAGGTTTTGGAAATTGTGGTCCACAGACAGATTACAGAGTATTTTGAAAAGAATAACTTACTATTTAATAATCAATCCGGTTTTAGGAAAAAACATTCGTGTGAATCAGCATTGCAGCTGACATTGGCAAATTGGATTGACGATACAGATAATATCAAGTTTATTATGGCCATTTTTCTGGATTTCAGGCCTGCTTTTGAATCAGTTGACTGCACTATACTATTAAAAAAGGTAAAATATTATGGTATAAATGGAATGGCTTATGATTGGTTTGTTGACTATTTGCAAAAGAGATTTCAAGTTACAAAAATTAATTTTGCCCTCTCAAATACAACTAGATATAGATACCTGTCTGTGAATAGCAATAACATCGACATTCAAATATATGGGCAGAAAATTGAATTAGTAACAGAAATTAAATACTTAGGGTTCTATATAGACAACGTCCTCAGGCTCTCTAGCCATGTAGTCTATATTAAAAAAATAATAATAAAAAAATTGCCAAGAAACTTTACTTCTTTTCACGTGTGGCTAGGGATTTATCGATAAACTCTAGAGTTACGGTTTATAGTAGTATCATTCAGCCGCACTTTAATTACTGCCTCAGTCTCTTGTACATGTTACATAAAAAATAATAAGATGTCTTTGCAAAAGTTGCAAAATAGGGCTATGAGAATCATTCTTTCTTGTAATAGATATACTCCGATATGCACAATGCTCTCATGCCTTGAGTGGCTAACTGTCGCGGATAGGCTGGTATTCTATACAATGACATTAATATATAAGATTGTTAATAATCGGTTACTAGGTTATATGAATGATTACATAACATTTAATAGAGACACCCCACCCTAAGTAGGGATAATTTCTACATTGGGAGGACTAATTCGAGGAAAGCAACGAACTCGTTATTCTTTAAGGGTTTAAATGAGTCTAACCGTTTGCCAGACGAAATCAGGAAATCCTCTTCTGTCACAGTGTTCAAGACAAAGTTGTTCCTATATTTTAAAGATCAAATGTAAACTATATTTACACCATCCTTGTGAATCTCTTGGAATAGGGCAACTGTATGTATGTTATTATCTTAGTGTGATTTTTGTTAGTTTTTGTAATGTCTTGATACTTAACACGTTAACTGCCACGTGAATCAAGTGTGTCTCACAAGTGACATATTCATTTAGGCCATGTGAACCATCCATGATTCACGTGCAAACTATTACTTCTGTAGCTGTAGCTCGCCAGCGATTCACACTGGCCATAGAAACGCACGGTAGTTAAAAAAGCATGGCCTCATGAACAAATTAAGGTAGTTAGCCCACGTAATTTTCTTATCGGACGTTAAATAGAGTTTATTCTTAGACGCTTTTTATTGAGAAAATGAAATAAATACTATTACATCTTAAAAAAATACAGAATGGGTACCAACATACAAACAATACAGATCTTAAATCTAACATAAAAATAACTTTGCTATTCTTTTGAAAAAACATGTGATTTTGTGAAACAGGTCACGCAGTAGTACTTATCGCATTGGATGCACTTCCATCTAGTTTGTGCAGTATTTTTGGCTGCCACGGATCTCCCCTTTTCTTGAGGTATTTTAGAATAGCAAAAGGAGCATCTTATCTTATTATAACGAGAATAGACAGGTTTTGTCACGTATGATTCACACGGCCTGCTATGCAATTTCGATCAGCCAGGCCACGTGAGACATACTTGATTCACGGTCAAAAACGCAAATTTTGACAGCTATTGACAAGTAATAGATACCTTGTCATCATTTTTAAGATTCTGGAAGTATAATAAGGGATTTTTAGGTCGTGACCCATGGGGTCCAAAAAAAAGTTGTATTGTGGCAGTTAACGTGTTAAGCTGTATTGTGTGTAATATTAATTTTAGTCTTGTACATTTATTTGCTCTTCTCTGTGTGTGTATGTAAATTAGGCATTACCTAAATAAATAAATATATTCGTTATATGAATTGTTTTTTGTTTTTTTTTCTCTTGTTTTATTCTTTCTTCATCTTTTCACAAATTTACTGATTTTAGTTAAGTAGTTTCAGGTTTTAGAATGTTTAAACCTTTAAATAGTGATAATAACTGCACATACAGATATTTATATCTAGGTGTAGAGTAGATAAGGAGATACGTTTAGAAATTACCTTAGCATTATGTAACATTATATTGTAAAATTATAAAATTATTGCAGTAATATATTTCAATTTCAATATTTTTAATTTTAATTGTGAACTCCGAAAAATTTTTCAAAATAGTTGTAATGTATTTTTGTTAGAGACAAACATAAATAATTCTAAGGTTTACACAACGTTTCATTGGAAGTAGGTAATAACTGAAATAATACCTCAGTGTGACAGCAAAGATGACTGTGACGTTCTGGACATAGAGAGATGCGCAAACATTTTCATCAGTCGTTGCTCCTTTCCAGTGGAACGTGAATCAGTCATTATCAATTTTGTATCTAAACATTCAATCAATAAGAAATAAAACAGATGAACTTTTTTATTTTCAGAAGCAAAAAGCTACCCAGATATAGGTTGTTTATGTGAACATTGGTTAAAATGCGATGACTTATGTTTTGTAGCTGATAATTACATTATTTGTCAAAATTTTGCAGATCCACCATTCCGTGGTACCATGATAGTGGCAAAAATACCTTTTTTTGATGACAATTCTTTTCAAGACATAAACATATATAGGTAATGACTTAGCTGTAGAGCATGTTTTTGAGTTTTCCATGATTTATTCCAGTGCTAAAAACTATATATAATTTGTATTTATCAAAGCCCTGCCTCAAATACCAATGTTTTCTTGTCCAGATTGGGGCGGATTCTTTCTTTGTTGCCGTTTAGTCTCTTTATGTACGTCAATGCACCCACTCGTATTTCGCAATTCTCATCCACCACTATTGATTACTTTTGTTCATCCATGAATTCCCCTAGTATAGATTGTTTAGTTGTTGAATCAGATCTGTCAGACCACGAGGCCTATATTAAGTAAAATTGCTTTTCCCACTAAATTCAAAAAGTGTCAATACAGATATGGTAGATTGTTTAGTGGAGCAAACTACAGTAGATTTGGGCAAGGAAACTTTATTATTCTACCCGCATAGCTGCATATGGCAATTCGCAGAAGAAAAGTTAGAAGGTTGTGAATGAGATGAGAGGTGTTGATGACAGGTCGCGTTTCAGCGTTCCGGAGATGTCCCCGGATATCTTGAATAACTAACTACTACTGTTCTGTGGCAGGTGCACTCACGTCGAAGTTGAATCCAACTGCTGATCCAATGGACTACATGGCTCCGTTTCAGATCGGCTCATCATTTTTCATTCAGCCAACGCACCCGACGCAGATTACACGAGTCATGAAATCAATTAAAAATGAGACCTTGTATGGTGAAGATGGCATCACTGCAAAAATCTTTCTATCCCTTCCTGCTCCTGCTTTGAATGCTTTCTCTGATGCTGTTAGTCAATCCTGGGTTGCTGGTGGGATTCCCTTGTGTCTGAGGCAGGCTATGGTTGTTCCCCTTTATAAGGGTTATTGTCAACCCTTTAAAAATCATCGAGGAACTTGTTAAGTAGCGGATTGTGATGTTTCTTAAACAACATCAAATTTTACACCTCGATTTTAAAATAATAACATTGACGCTGTTTTGTAGACTTTTTTTGTATCCTGGCATACAATTGAAAAGTTTTGTTAACATGATTTATCTTACATAATTGCTTTGACTTTGACCTTGCTGGCCGGGTGAAGGATCTCTATGTTCTGTATAAACAAACCAACAATGAAAATATTCACAAATTCTATAAGTCTGAGAAAAATAATATGAAAAGTTTCTTCCTGAGTATAAAACAAGTGTTAACGAAAACAGAATAGCAAACTCTAAGAATAAAATTAAAACAATCTGGAACATATTCAGCACAGGGAAACGAAAATGACTAACTCCCATTCATGTATTTCACTTAAATCACCTGAGGAGGAGCTAATAGAAGATCCACAGAGTATTATTAGGATGTTCTTGGATCAGTTTGATATACCTATTGCAATCCAACTGGACACAAATGATGACACTGCACTAAACCGTAATTTCCCAACACTTTCTTAACCCCTTAAAAAAATGTACATATAAAGTTACAACAACAAAAAAACATATACTTGTTAGCAATAAATTACAATCACACTACCTACCTATACTTTTTTTTAACTACAAATTCCAATATAAAATGTCTTACAACTAAGATAAAATTTTATACAAGTTTGGACATTCATTCAGACAAAAAAATATTAAAATACATTTTGAAACACATCACAAGAATTAAAATTGAAGTTGAGGTATTCCTGCAAAGAATAGAAAGAATTTATAATTAGACATTTTTTAAGAATATTGATGAATTTCTTTTCTTCCAAGTTTCTTATGTGCTCTGGTAATTTATTAAATAATTTAATTTCATAATAGTCACTACCCCTTCCGGATCTATTAACTCTATGAAAAGATGGTATCAAGTTATTGCTATTTCTAGTAATGTTAGTTCTTTCACCATGTTTGGAAAAGAGATGCAGGTTTCTCTTGACACATGTTAGACAGGATAGGATATATTGACAAGGAAAAGTGAGTATCTTAAGTTCACCAAAGCAATGCCTACAGCAGTCCTGATAGTTCACTCCAGCGCTCACCCTTACACATCTGCGCTGCAATGCAAATATCGCAGATGCCCCCATGGAATGACCCTAATTCATGATGGCATAAGACATGTTAGAACCAAAATAGCCATGTAAGCCGTCATGAGTGTTTTTCTCGAAACGGTTCTCTACAAATTTCTAATAAGAAAAGTTATACCTGACAATTTGCTAGATAGTTGGCTAACATGCTCACCCCACAACAGTCCAGAGTCCAAGAAAACACACAAGAATTTAACCCTATCTTCACCCACACCACAAACTCTGTAAGGCTATTTAAGCCAGGGAAGTAGATTTGTTGTTTCTAAACCTAAATTGGTTACTACAAAACAGGCTGTTGGTTTCAAAGAAGGTGACCATTTGATCTTTTAGCAAGGACTTCAGAACCTTGGAAAAATAGGTAGCAGTGAGATTGGACGGTAGTTGGTTTCGTCACTAGGATTTCCCTTGTTTTTAAAAATAGGCACTACCTTAGCCACCTTTAGAGACAGAGGAAAATGACTTTTTAAGATGCATTGATTAAATAGACGTGTAAGTGGTATAATAAGAATGTTCTTTAGATGTTTTATAATTTTAGTTGAAATTTCATAGCAATCTGAACTAGTAGTGTTTTTGAGTCCACTAACTTTATCTCTGACCTCTATAATGCTAACCTCCCGAAACTTGAATGTTTCAGGACAGGAATGACCTTGTAAATAGTTCTAAAAGTTGACATTAGTGTGAGTTTAGTAATTATATCCTCTTGTATGTTAGTAAAAAAGTTTTTAAAGATGTGAGCATTAAGTTGACTTGTCTCCGCGTTTGAGACTATTTTAGCAGTTAGAATTTGACTTAACAACATCCCACATAGCAAGACCCTTATTACCCGTCCCATTAAGACATTGGTCATGGGCTTCCTTTTTAGCTAAAGACATTTGTTTTTTGTATTCTGTTTTATAGTTTTTAAGCATTTTCCCTGTGACAAGAATTGGATTTACTCTATGGATGAAATAAAGTGTGTTAAGCCTGTTTCTCATGTCTTTAAGACCATCATGATACCAGTTGATGTAGGTTATTTTTTTGGCCCTTACCTTTAACCAGCTTACTTTTGATCGGAAAACATTTATCAATGGCATCTGAGATACTCTTAATAAGGACAGAGAAGGTTGTGTCGATATCATCACCTGAGTCACTGGAGGTTTGCCAGTTCATACTATCGAGTTCCTGGAAAAGTAGAAAGAGGCCCTCTTCCGTTATTGGTCTATAAGTGATCCTAGAGACCTTTTGATTAGGTGGTAGTGGGAAATAAAAGGTTGATACCAAACCAGAGTGATCTGAAATTGATGTAAGATCAAAAGGACTTACATTGTATTCCTCAAAATGTGAACTTATATACCTGTTATCGAGGCATGCGTTGCCTCTGGTGTTAAAAGACACTGTGCTAGCCAAATCATATGATTCCATATAACAATTCAAATATCTTGTGTCCCTGTTGTGTGGTATGTGATAGTGAACATTAAAATATCCACATATAACAGTATGTCCAGAAAAATCAATCCTTTGAAGAGCTAAAGTCAACACATCGGTAAAGTTACAGAGTGTACCATTGGGTGATCTATAAGTGCTTAATACTTGTGTGTTTATTGATTTAAAATAAATCCCAGCCACTTCACCCTGAACTTCAACCGAGTATTTGCTTATATTAGTAACTTGATACTCAAGACCCTCCCTGACAAATATTCCCACCCCTCCGCATTTCTTCCCTGACCTAGAAAACTTTGCAGCTGAGACATAACCAGGAATTTTTAATGCAGACAATTCATCATTAACAAGCCAATGTTCATTCACACAAAAACAATCAATATGTAATTCCTTGAGAAATACTTCAATGTCTAAAAGTTGCCCTGAATATTAGCATGAAATACCTTAAATTTTAATTTTTCTTCTGGTTGGTCAACCTTGGCTGTAGAGGTCTCCCTTCCTGTTGAGACTCTCTTGTTTTCCATGGGAGTTGCAGGTTGATAAAATGGTTAACGGTAACTCCATTAGGCCATGTATCTGCTTTGAGAATATCATCTTTTATATCTCTGGTGACGCCCAATTTAAAGGAACTCACTGTTTTCCTTTTGGTACTCATTTTTTTCGCAGATTATGCTCTGATGTAAAGACTTGGCCCTTAGGTAGTTAATGATATCCATAGCCTGAGTATCAGCTGCCAAACCCGTTACATAAACCCAATGATATTGTTTGGCAACTTCTAACGAATTTGTTTAATCTTGACTAGATCCAGAGAGAAATTAATAACTAAAGTGAGAGAGCCAGATGTACGTTATTCTTTGCGGACCCTGTTACGCTGGCGCCACTGTGGGCATCTAAAACAAACTATGTGCCCACTGTCGATAAAGTAGGTATTTATACCCACATGGCATGGTCGGTATAGTAGGTCACATTTAGACCATCCATGGAAAATATTTAATCTTTTTAAATTTATTGAGCAGGTGGAAACAAAACAAGACAATTTAAACCAAACGAACGATAATTTATTATTCTTTACATTTCAACGACAGGAATAAACTCTTACATCAAAAAGTAAACTCTGTAGATAGAAAAAACAGCCTACTATAGGAACTTTAATTTATTAGTGAAACCACTAACAAATAATATAAAAAATACATAATCTTTATAGGGAAAAATAGTTAAACTCTTGCACACTTAATTTAAAAGTCAAATAAGTATATAGATAATAGGACATAAATAAGTAGGCCAACCTTTGCCTTTGCTTGCCTAACTTAAACACGAAATACGGAAAAAACAGCCAATGGTAACATGGGAACTATAATAATTTACAAGTTAAACCACTAACAAATAAATAATATAAAATAATACATAATATCTTTATATTTCCAAACATAAGATAATTAAATTCTTAACAATTTTTATAATTTTAATATTTATACTCGAGCTACCGTTTTATTTCAGATACTCTCGTACCGTAACAATCCAGCAGCAGTTAATCCCAGAAAAAAATAATTATTATTACAAATAGGTACAGTACATTCATGGTTTTCATGCAACTTGGTCAAAAAATGTTTTTTTATTTGTTAGAAATAATAAACCATTTAAATTTGTATTAATCATACCTTAAGATAAATAAAGTTAGCCTTCCAATGCTAATGTGAATTCGGATAGCCGGCTTCCAATTTTTCGACCGTTGCACGGCCACGGATACACCGATGACTCAGCAGATGGATGTCTTAACCACTTGAACGAAACTGCTTTACTTTTGCAGTACACCTTGTTCTTTATTTTTGGGTCAAATGCCTGGTTATTAACAAACACGAAACTCAAAAACTACACGCCAAACACAATATATAAATGAAAAAAATGACGCGACGTTTCCTTGGCAGCTTGCATTACATTGACGTTCTACCACGGCACATGTAACAATGTGCCGTGGTTCTACTCTATTAATTCCAAATGCCACCGTTTTAAACGCCGTGCGCATCTAAATTGCGCAGTAGCAAATAAACGCTATCTACAAAATGCCCTATTCAATAAGCCCTCTCACTTTAGTTATTAATTTCTCTCTGACTAGATCCTTTAATTGGTGCAGGTCTAGCACAGTTTGAGGTCCCATTTGCATGCCGCTTACGACTGGTGTCCATCCTACTTTGTCGTCATTGGAAGCTTCTTCAAATTGAATTTCAGTGTTTTGTTTGTTTATAATCGTCTCTGTCGCCGTTGCCCCATTTGGAATTTTTAGGTTATTGTCAGCATGTCAGCCTTCTGCTTCACATTGATATTTGGTGCATTTGAACTACTGACTAAAGCGGTTTTCGGAATTGACGTAGCGTCGGAAATCCGCTTTGCGTTCCGGAGTAGTTCGGTTGTTCCACCAGTGCTATGGCAACGTTGCTTGTGAACAGCTGATTTTGGTGCTGCTATTTTGGTACGCTTCCATGTTGCCCATGTTTATGAAGGCCCCATTGATCACCAGCCACTCCAAGTACGAATAACTACCATAAATTCAAGGACTAACAGACAACGTGATAAAGAATTTTAACAACATAAATAACTTAAAAATTGCGAAGTACTACCTTAACCATAGGAAAGTTATTTTCAAAAACGAAGGACACACTTACGTTATTTGAAAAGTCAAATATCGTGTATAAAATACCCTGTCAAGCATTTAATAAATGCTATATAGGTCAAACGTCACAAAATCTAAAACAACGAATTGCATATCATAAATGTGACTGCCGCATTGGAAAAAGGTCTTGTGCTTTGGCTTGCCACTTTCAGGACCTTTACCATATTTTTGACTATCGCAGTGCCGAAGTGCTGGGCCAGGACAGAAACTGTAGCAAACGAGCATTTGAAATGACACATATAAATCGCAACCAAAATACCATTAATTCAAGATCTGATATTTATAAGCTTAGTGTCATTTAGTGTAACATTTTGGATTAGTACGGTACAGACAAAAATTAAATCTTTGATACAGATATTCAGTTTCACAAAATATGCCTTTAGCTTCAAGCCAATAAAGAGAAAACTTTTGTTAAACCTGCTAAATAATGTCAAAACACTTTGCTAGCCCTATATATTTACCATCGCTTCTATTTTGAATTTATATTTCATAAAAAAATCTTTTTTTGCTGTTATGTTTTTATTACTGTCGCGTAAACACCTAAATTCACACATCAAGAGTGGTTCTCATATTAAAGCCACAGTATGTGGCGGCGTTGACAATTTATTTATGTATCAATTAAAAATTAAAATGTCTGTTGTAGGAAGTAGGAGTGATCGGTTTTATAGAAAAACTGTAATTGTAAGTAATTGTCCTTTTTTGTTAAGTGTTTGACTGACTAATGTGCATTATTTTTGTATTTTATTGTGTAATGTCAACATTGTTGTTTTTACCTATTCCTAATAAGAAAGACAAAATTAATGTCGAAATATAGAGGATACGTAAGAATGAATGAGCATCTAAACGTAGTAACAGATTTATGGAAAAACTGCCATTCAAAGAGAATAGTATATTATTTTATATGGAGGAAAAGTGATACTTTTTAATGGCGTGCTCGTGTTTAACAGCCGAACGGAGTGAGGCTGGTAATAGAGAGCAAGCCATGAAAAGTAACTTTTCCTCCAAATAAAATATGCTGTTTTTTCTTCAAATGTCGACAAATTAATGCA
>JAEQML010057976.1:0-31152 GCA_016904865.1 Pissodes strobi
TCTAATTGTTCTCCGTCTACATAGAGGTGTTCTTGCGGAGCGTTGTTCTTTGTTATAATCATGTATTTGGTCTTTTTTGTGTTAAGTGTCAAGCCAAAATGTCGACTGGCAGTGACGACCCTGTTCAGCAGTTCTTGTAGGTCCCGCATATTTCCAGCAAGAAGGACAGTATCGTCTGCATAGCGCAAGTTATTAATTGTCTTGCCATTTACTGTGATGCCTCTCAACTCGCATACATGGGCTCTGGTGAATATTTCTACAGAGTAGATGTTGAATAAAAGTGGCGAAAGGATACATCCCTGTCTTACGCCCCGTTTGATTTCTATAGGGTCAGTCGTCTTTTCCTTGTACTCGCATTGTTGCCTTTTGGTTAAAGTAAAGGTTGACAATGATCCTGATATCTCGTGACTCCAGATTTTTCTGGTTTAGCACTTCTACTAGCTGGTCATGCCTCACTCTATCAAACGCCTTATTGTAATCTATAAAACAGGCGTAAACTTCCTGATTGACATCGAGACAGCGTTGTGTGAGGACATTGTATGCAAATAAAGCGTCCTGAGTACTGTGTCCGTTTCTAAACCGAATTGGGCTTTGCATTTTCCATTTCGGGTATTGTAACAAAGGTCGATTCTAGCCATTCCGCTGGTATGGTTCCCGTTATATATATTCTATTGAATAGGGCTGTTGTAGAGTCCAAGTGTTGTTCTTCAATCAACATCAATACTTCCACAGGTATTTCGTCTGGACCCAGAGCTTTTCCGCTTTTTGTTGTTTCTATTGCTCGTTTTACCTCTTCTTTCAGAATGGTCGGCACCGTTTGTTCTTCAGTACTGGCTTGTGTCTCTACTCTCTGATCATCTAACAGATTTTTAATATAATTTTCCCATTGTAATATTTGCTTCTCTTTATCTACTACAATGTTTCCTTCATTGTCTATTGGAATGAGCGGCTTTTGTTTTCTGCTCGTGCCAGTAAATTCCTTGTTCTTTTTATGGAGGTTATGTATATCTTGTCGCTGTTGTAACTCCCCCATTTCCGAGCATGTACCCATGAGCCATGTTTCTCTGGCTTGGTAACATTCATACCTTACTTTATTTTTCAGCTCTCGGTACTTCCTCTGGTCTCTGGAGGTTTTGGCTATTCTCATTTCTTCCATTAACCCAAGAATCTCATCCGTCATCCAGTCTTGTCTTTTTTGTCTTTTGCTTGGTCTCAGGTATTCTCTGCATGGCTCTATCATTGCCGATTTGAAGCTTCTCCACATGTCTTCTGGCTCCTTTTCATTATTGTTTGCGCCTTCCTCTTCATTTTGCTTTTGTAGGTTCCTGTTTATATCCCTGGTAACGTCTCTCATGATGTTGATGTCTCTCAGCTGTTGCGTATCAATTCTGGCTTTTATTGCTGGTTTCTTTATTTTCTTGAGTTTGACCTTGATCTCCGCTACTACCAATACATGGTCTGAGCCTACATCCGCCCCCGGATATGTTTTGGTGTCTCTTACTGTGTTCCTGTATCTCTGTTTTATCATAATATAGTCTATTTGATTTCTGACTACATGCTTAGGGTTATCTTGTGGTGATTTCCAGGTATACAGGCGGCGTAATAGCAATAACCATTGAGTTTTCTTGGCAGAACTGATGCAGACGCTCCCCTCTCTCGTTTCGCTCTCCTAACCCATGTTTACCAATCCACTCATCTTAATCACCTCGGCCAATTTTAGCGTTCTCTGCTGTCATCCAAAATTAATGAGTAGCGTAATTTTGTCAGGTTCCAAAATAAAGTTCTCAACAACTCTACGGGGAATCCGCAACTAGGACTCTAAAACGGAAATTAATCCATAAAAAGCAAATTAACATGAAAATAACGGAAATGCAGAACTCGGCCCCCAAAATCTAATTGAAATTCTACATTCACAACAACTTACCCATAACTGGGACCAAAACCTTCCTGGACGTCCTAAAGATGGGATTATCGCCATAATGGCTGTTGGTAGAATTTAAACCTTCTACAGTACAACCTCCTTCTCCTGAAAGTCTAAAACGGCCTCCAACCTATTTCATCTCAGAATTGAAACACTTTTCGGGAGCTAATTCTTCTCACTCCAGGGAATCTTCTTTGGCTAATGACGAAAACAATAGACTAACAGACTCAACAACAACCGATTCTTCTGTTTTCCCTCATCCTTCTAGATTAATAACCAGAAAACCTGTAATTACGTCAAAATCGATCGACTGTCATTCAACTAAATACGTTAAATGACAATTTGAATACTGCTGTTAGGAAACTAGTCATGTTCGACCTTATCGAAAAAAAAACCAATAGAGATGATTTTCCAAGCGATATTCCTTCCTAAAATGACTTTTATAAATAAAAGAATTTCCACCCGTAACAAGGTAGAATAGCTATTTATCTCTGAGCGCGCCTTTTTAAATTTAGTATTGGTTAAGTTCTTTAGGTAATTTAAAAACTGAAAACTTAAGCTTTTTAATGGCAATTATTTTTAATAATTTCCTAAAATTCGCCAAGCAGAGTTCCAAGATGGGTAAAATAGAGAAAAAAATCTACGCATTCGCCATTTTG
Source organism: Pissodes strobi (assembly GCA_016904865.1). NCBI lineage: Eukaryota > Metazoa > Arthropoda > Insecta > Coleoptera > Curculionidae > Pissodes > Pissodes strobi. The sequence continues at coordinate 2,581 of JAEQML010057976.1, forward strand.
TCAGAAGAATATAAATAATCATTCCGAGCAGTGTATTTAAAAATACAAAAAAACAGCAGCAAAAATGTTTTGGTGAAATTTAGCTATTAAAGTTCGTTTCAAAATCTGTATTTAAATTAATAAAATACTTAACATTATTTTAACAAGGGTTTATGGATAAATGAATAATGGAAAATAGATTTTTTAACGTCTATATTTTGGTCCTAAAAGGAAATTTTTGCATCAATTCTTCACCTCACAATTTTGTGGTCAAAAGAAGTGAAAAGTCATCTTCTGAGTAGTCAGTCATCTTTGGTATCCAGAAAAGCACCTCTACAAATTTACTCCATTTTTGGACATCGATTTACTTTAACGCCTTTTGAAAAATACCTTCAACATTTTTTATTTTAAAAATAGCGGTGTCACAAAACCTTCCATTTAAGCCCAAATTGATTATTTTATTTGATTTGGTTCACAGTAGTAATGGAAAAGGCGAAAGACTCTATCTAATATTTCGTTTTAGAGCCATTTCATCAACCACATATTATATAATTTAAATTAATGATTTCAAGTAACTCCTTTCGAATCATATGGTATCCCTTTCAATGAAAGCCATCGAAAAATCTCGTTTTTCTTCCAAGAACGTCTGTCCTGCCATATGATGCTAACCGTGCTTCCTTTGTTTATCCACGTTTCGTCCAAATTTAATTTTTACCAACCAAAATATGTCGTCTTTTGCACCAGAATTGATTTTTTGCTTTGCAACTTTTCGTAACGAACCCTAAATGATTTCTTCTTTCCGCACCTTAGCTATTATTTTACACAAGCTGGGTATTTCTTTCTCAAAATAAAATAAAAGTATAATTGAGGAGCAAACATGTAAAAACTGATAAATCTACTTTTTGTGTTCCTCGAGTTGGGCATGGATTTCTACTAACTTCGACGTGTCCTGTCCATCTAGAGAGATGCGAGCAAAGGCCACTAAATTCCCATGAAAAATCGATATAAACTCAATCTATATACAAAATCCGATAAATCCGAAATTCATGCAAAATGCAATACATTTAATTTTGTCCATGCCATCTATGAAGCTATCGTCAAAGTACCCATAAATTGTAAAAATATTCAATAGTGTTTCACTTATAGCAAGGAAATTATCAGGGGAGCTCTTCAAAGAAGAGGCGTACCCAGGAAATCCTTAGAAATTTGTCTATCGTCAATTACTGGAACAACTCAAAAGATAAGCCCTTTTGACGGTACCAAATGTTTTGGAATTTTTGACAGGCCAGTTCAGACAAAGTGCCTAGTTACGGAACACTTCATTCTTATTGCGCTATTAGCAGGCCTAGAGTTAGGTTTAGATTTTAGAGATAAACATTTTTTTAAGGATTTGTTCGGATTAAAACTACCGTTACCCAGATATAAAAATACTTGGGATCCTAACAGTGTCCTCTTCTAAATAACAAACAGATTACCACAGAAATGCAATGATAATGATAGTTTAAAAGGCTTACGACAGAAGGAAACGAAGAAGAAACCTGCGGTTGTTTGGATGAAGAAACTGTTTTTTCTATCTGGTGGCCTTCTTCATTATTTTCTTTGAGTTTTCACAGTGTTCCACTTATATTAATCTTCTTTTATTTACACGTTTAAAAAGGAGTTATATGTCAATAGGTCTTTAGACATTCAAATTTTATTATCAAAATATATTTTTTTAAATACTATATAGGTTCAAAATATTTGTTAATAACTTGCGGAGATGCGACTCAAAAAGAGCATAATAGACTGTTCTAGCAGTTGACAAGTTAAGCAAGCTCCCTGGAAACCGTTCTTAGGGCAAAACAGGTAAAACTTAATTTTTTTGATAAGGCATCGATGTGCATGTCCCACTTAAAACGGTTTTCCACAACAAGACCCAAGAATTTCACAGATTCAACGACATCAATAGTAGTGTTATTAAGTACAAAAGATTGCAACATACTTTTATATGACAAAACTTTAGTTTTAGAAACGTTGAGGCACAGGAGATTAGATTCGCACCATGATTTAATGGTGATTAAGTCACTAGATACAGTTCTGTGAAGCGCCGTAATATCCGGGTTGCTCCAAGTGAAACTAGTATCGTCCGCAAAGAGACAGACTTTACCGCTAAAGTCCAGACAAGCAATGTCGTTGATAAACAGCAGAAACAAAATAGGGCCTACTACTGACCCCTGGATTACTCCACAATTTATTGGCTTGCAACAAGACATCGACGTATCAAACCTCACAAGCTGACTTTTGTTGTTAAGATACGACTTCAACCATTCGAGAGGCACTTCTCTGAATTCGTAATACTGCAATTTGTTAATTAAGATATTATGATTTACACAATCGAAAGCTTTAGAGAAATCACAGAAAATTGTTGCTGTAGAGTGATGGTTGTTCAGGTTGGAGTATACATAATTAAAGATGGAAAACATGGCATCATTTGTCTATTTGTTACTTAAAAATCCAAATTGATGGGGAATAAGTATTTTATATTTAAAAAGAAAAGATAGAAGCATTTTTTAATCAATCTTTCAATGATCTTTGATAATGTGGAAATGAGTGCAATTGAGCGATAGTTCAAAGCTTGGTCTTTATCTCCTCCTTTATGCAAAGGAATAATTATTGCCGTCTTAAGACAGTTCGGAAAAACCCCATTTTGGAATGACTTGTTAATTAAACTAGTATGATGGTTTAATGTGCATTCCGGAAGGTTTGAGAACATTTTCAGAGTAAGTCTATCACTCCCAGATAAAGATTTGTCCCTAATGTCCTTAATTGAGCGATGCTCAGCAAATGCTACTTACAGGAACGTCAAACTAGTGAGAGCAGTTTGATTACGGGGAGTGACGCCCCCGCCATCCGAGTTGCCATGGGATGTGACCCATCAAATCCCATCGTCCTTCCCCAGGCTGGAGAACACCAAGGTACAAAGTCTGGAGCTGTTCACTCGGGAGTAACCCAACAAACCCCGTTCTTACTCCTGTCAGACTAATGACCATCAAAGGAATGAGTCTGAGGCCGATGCTTCCAGTAGAAGCGGCCCTAGGTGGTAGATGCATACGCCTACTCGCATCGTCCGGTGAAATACCATCCCACCAGAACTGGGAAGTATTAAATAGTTTTCCTGAATCACGTTTCGCTTCCGCGCTGGTTGTTCCGGGTTCCACAGTAGGAATATATGGACACCATGGTGCTTCCTGGATCAAAATATTCCGGAAGTAATCTCCCCGGCCATTCGGATCTCCGGGCGCTGGGTGGCCCTGGGAGCCCTTCATTCCGCATTTCACAGACAACAAAGATACCGAACCAATTTAGAATAGATTTCTGCACCATAAGAGGCCTAAATGCAAACATGAATTCGGTACACCCACAACTACAAGCAAATAGACCACACATACTAGTCCTTACAGAAACACAAGTATGTTCTACAACAACAACAGTAAACTACCCCAATCCAGGTTACGACTTACATATCCGATTTAGACATAAGTTCGGAATATGCCTTTTTGTCCGAAGCGACCTTTCATGTCATCGCGAGGAAACACTCGATCCGAACAACCTTGACGTCATGTGGCTCAAGTTCACCGCCAAGGGATTAACCAAGTTTATATGCAGTCTCTATCGCCCTCCGAGCGATAGAGCCTACCAAAGCTTTTCTACAACACTAACTACCACTTTTGACTCAATTCATAAATAATCATTCTGGGAGACTTCAATGCCCACAACACCAACTGGCTGAAACATCACAACAAGACAGACAACGAAGACAGAGAAGCTGCGGGCTTACTCAACTTGTAGACGAACCAACTCGAATCTCAGAGAGGGTCGAATTCGCCGCCCTCCTGGACCTTTTTCTAATCACCAATTCTGACCAGTACACAATTACAGTTGGTCTGCCATTAGGTACTTCCGACCACAAACTTATTACAACGATTTGTGAATTGCCACTTCTACAGAAGGATCCACCATTGCCTCGCAAAGTCTGTCATTACAATTCTGCACACTGAGACGATCTAAGGGAGTCTGCTGCGAAGACATCACGCAAGTACTCTCCTCAGCAATGGAAGCATACATCCCAAATTCCATCAAGTTACCGTCAAAAGGAAAGCTCTGGTTCGACAGAAGATGCGAAAGAGTTGTAGGTAGGAAACAACAAGCCTACAAGTACTGGCAGCAAAATCAGACCGCTGAAAATCGTCATTATTCTGTCGAAGCGAGAAACGAATGCAAACGTGTGATCGGCGAAACTAAGGACAAACACAATCAAAAGATCAGGAATAGACTTTTGCAATGCCACAGTGGCTCCAGGAATTTCTGGCCGGTAGCAAAGGCAGTAAGTAACAACTTTACAAAAACGTCTCTCCCATGCACCTTTGACAGACGAACGTGGCATCACGGCGACTACAGCCAAGGAAAGAGCAAACATGCTTTGTGATATTCGTAAAATCCTTAAAGAACTAGATACGCAAAAGGCATCAGGACCGGACGGAATACCTGCCATCGTGTTAAAGAACTGAGCCAACGAACGAACACCCATTTTTTCCAGGCTTTTTTTTCTGTCTTACGGAAAAGGGATTTATCCATCTTCTTGAAAAGTCGCTCGAGTGCAACCTGTTCCAAAAAAGGCAAGAAAACTACGCCTTCAAACTATCGCCCCATTGCCTTGCTTCCAATAATCTCCAAAGTCATGGAACGTGCAGTCAATCAGCAAATACTCAAGTACCTCGAGAACAACAGAATAATCAACGATAATCAATACGGCTTTCGCAAAGAGGGATCGACAGGAGATATATTGGCCTATGTAACTCATATATGGAGTAGGGCAATTGAGAACTACGGAGAGTCTCGAGTGATTGCGTTGGATATTTCGAAGGCATTCGACAGAGTTTGGCATGACGGACTGCTCAACAAACTACCGTCCTTCGGACTGCCAGCCTATCTCTGCAGCTGGCTTGCCAGTTTCCTTAAGAACCGATCTCTGCATGTTACGGTTGATGGACACATCTCAGACACATTCACCATTAACGCGGGCTTGCCTCAGGGCGCAATACTTTTACCAACTCTGTTCCTAATCTATATTAATGCTGACCGAAACGAATAATCCTGTTTACAGTTTTGCAGATGGCAGTACCCTTGTTTCTCACATTAGATCAGAAAAATCCTTACCAGACTGAGACTTATCACCTGAGACAGGAGCAGATTACATATTACAGATTAATCAAGACCTGGAGAAAGTTCAAACTTGGGGAGACCGAAATTCAGCCTCCTAGAAGCTTGGTGCGCTATTTCGCAGCAAGAAAACTGTATACACCGCGGCAGTTGCTCTTGCTCTACAAAGCGCAAGTAGAACCGTGCTTAGAATATTGCTCACACATTTGGAGTGCCGCACCAAAGCACATCCTAAAGCTGCTGGTTTCCATTCAGAAGAGAGCTGTGCATCTCGTCGGCAATCCGGAGTTGACTCGGAATCTGGATAGTCTGGAACACTGCAGACATGTGACCGAAATGTCCCTGTTTTATAGATACTTTCACGGCAGATGTTCCCAGGATTTGGCTCGCCTCATCTCGTCCCTGGCAATGCCTGCCAGACAGTCACGACAGACGGCAAGAGCGTACCAGTTCATCGTACAACTTGAAACACCTAGCTGCAGGAAAAAGTGTGGCCTTCGACTCTGACTCAAGTAGCTCACAATCTGTGATTAACGACAAATATGTGATACCAGCGTCTCCTGATCCTGATACTGACGATGATGATATGAGTTCATAAGTACAGTGATGACGAAAACGAACATCCACTCACAGCATTTAAAAAAAGTGATAAGATTCACCCCAGTGATAATAGTAATGGTGACAATAATAAAAATGGTGATATTAACATAGGAGATTTTGTATAGCTTGTATTGTTTTTTTCTGGTTCTATTGGCTTCCTAACGTTTTGAATGAAAATGCAGCGATGGATAAATAGGTGTTTCTAATGTCTCCAAGCCAGGGGTGAATAGGAACACAGAGTTTTTAAAAAATATATATATTTCTGATTTTTTGAGAAAAACACTATTTTATATTCAAACCAGTAGTGTGTTGTAGCCGGCGCCAACACACGGCTACAACACACTATTGATTTGAATTTCACTGGGTTTGTTTAAAGCCTCAAGTACCGTTATCTCATCTGCTGACCCTATAGCCATATTGACGAGCCGTTATACGGCGAAACGCGCCTATGAATGGGTTGGCAGGTGAAAAAGGTACAGAAGTGCAAACTTTCTGATGCATTTGACTATTTTATATACTCAATATGAATATCATGATAGGACTTTTTATGACATTAAATATACAAAAAAAAATCGCCTTTTTGAAAATTTATCAAATTAGTTACACAATGTTCCTATTCACCCCCTTTTACGTTACTTTTTATCAAGAAAAACCGAAAAAATTCAAATTTCTCATTTACTGGAGGTAAATAAAAAGGGCTGGTTAGGTTCGCTCTGATTCTTTTACGTGAAACCGAATCTATGCATGCCTAATTGAAATTTTGCGGATATTTAACACATGAAAACCCGGAAATAGTACAACAAAATAGACATTTATTAGTAAACACCGTTAAATTAATATCCCGACTTATTACCAAATATAAATGAATGTTCGCATATCTCCAGTCTGAACTGCTTTCGATCTAAAAATGTTTAAACAAATTTATCTATATTTATCACGTACGCAAAAAGACGGCCGTTTTTTGCTTCTTTTGAGCTCGTTTTGCAAGAATAGCATCACTTTCAAGAAACGAGATTCTATAGGAACAGAGATACTTTGTATATATTTCTGACATGGAAAGCTAACATTTTTAAAATGCTTAGAAAATTCAGTGCGTTATTACTTTTAAATTTAATTAAATTTAGTTTGAGTGATTCCCTTGAAGATGAGTGGAAATTATATGAAAGTAAATTCAAGAATTATAATAGAGAAGGTAAGATTAAAAAATTAATATTTTCTAGCGAGGGGTGCTAATAAAATTAAAAAATAATTGTGCAACCTAGGTTATAAGCAAACTTTAGAATAAGTATTTATGGTTGGCTGCATGTTAGTACGTTATTGTTTTAAAAATAATACTTCTCAAAAATTAATATAAGAATGTTTTTTTAAACTGTCAGGAACAGATGCCTAGACCATGATAGAACCAGGAATGCTTTAGGGGCCATTTATTAGTGAAAAAACAATGATGTATTTATTCGTAAAATATTTCCAGTTCAAAATTGTAGGCAAGAAAAAGTTAATCATTAGTTTTCATGTCGCAGGACATTAATTCTGAAATAATTATATTCATGGGATTTAAGAGTAAAGTTCTATTTATTAAAAAAAAAAATGTGTATTAGCATCAAGAGCTTTAAATCAATAGCCCATAATTTGCAGTGGATTTTTTAATATATTCTCAATTCTTGTAGTTTAGTCACTTGCACCTATTTTTACGAATCCATATAATTTTGCAGAAATTTTTATCGCTAACGCAACCACAGATCCAGATTTTAAAACAAGTTTTATCGTTGAAAAATGGAAAACGTTACACGTTGGCACCACTTGCTACACCGGGGGTGTTACGAATAATACGATGTTGGCTATTTTGTTCTCAACCCTTTCAAGGGATGGCTCAGGAATTACAGTTGAACAGAAAGTCTTTGGTAAGTTCTGGAAACATACGTCGCAAAATCTGACTTAGTTGCCACAACTTTGATGTTTAAAGTAAAAATTTGCCTCGAAATTTCCCATAAAGCTTATCGATTAAAAATTTACAAATTTGCATAAGTGTAGGGGAGCATGTAATAATAAGATTCAAAATGTTGATGGTTTGACTTTTAATATGAATTTTAAGCAAATAAGCGTAATATGAAAGTATCCGTAAAACCCAAGGTATAAATATGTTAATTATGAGCCCAAAAACAATCCCAGGTCTGAATACCATTTAGGACTATGGAATCATCTAAGTTTTATTACACTCTTATTGTTAATAAGAACATTCTTTATATTAGGCCACGCGTTTGTTACATGAAGACGCTTGCAAGGGGTAATAGGGCCGAATCTACAAATAATGTTCTCATTACACTCCAAAAATCTGCAAAATGGCTCAAACGGTTCAAAACCTATTAGCTGCTAAAAAAAAAGTCATATATGGTTGTTAATTTATTAAGAAAAATGTAGCAATCATGAGATCTTACTTACTATGAGGTTTGTTAAGGTTTATATGTAACTTTTAATATGTGTTTTAATATGTAACAATATCTAATAATTAACATCTAACCCAAACTAACTGACAAATTTATCAATACATATCACCCATGAGTGATATTATCTTTCATATTAGCCTTCCACACTGTAGGAAGTTTTTGCATCAGATAATGCTTGATCAACTTTGGCATTTTTGTCTGAATTCCTGGGGAAGCTTATTCCACACATCCAAAATGCGGTGGGTAATATTTTTTGCACAACTGTATAGTTTGCCTTTCTTTTCTTAGATTGTTTTTGCCCTCTTAGATCTTTAAATAACTTAAAGTTATCAAGAAGAAATACGACACATTCATATAAAGGGTGTAGGAAGTTAATATTTTGTTTTTATGAAAACTGTTTTACAGGATTCCCTAAAAGGTATACTAAAAACTCCTCTTAGACATCTTTTCTGTAATATGAAAATTCTATTTGTCTCGTGAATTACCCCACAAAATTATGCCATATCTTATAGGAGACTGAATGTACGAGTGATACGCTGCCAGAGCCGCAGTCAGGCCAACATGGTCCAATATAGCATCTTGACATATTTGCTGCAAGAAAATCAATATGAGCACCCCAGTCCAATCTCCGATCCATAATGACTCTCAAAAATGTACTAAGTTCTGTGCTACCAAATCTTATGTTTTTTCTCATAGCGGGTCTTATTTTGAAATCAATTATTTGTGGTTTGTTTATATTTAGCATTAAGTTATTCATTTTGAAACCAGTTCCCCAGTCCCTCCCTTGACTCTGATACTCAACATCTGTGCATTCACTGCACACACTCCATTGGTGTCATCTGCAAACAAAAACAAGTCCTCAAAAACTGAGGTTATATCATTGTGTTAATGATGTACAGCAGTGGGCCCAATATTGAGCCCTGCGGCACATCGTTCTTGAAGTCATCATAGTCCGACCGAAATTGCCTTCCATCTGACGTGGCATCGACTATACACTGTCTTCGTCCAGAGATATATGATTGAAGAAGTTTAAGTGATTCCATAAAGATTAGTTTTTGTGCATAGGATACCATGATCCACACTGTCAAGAGCCCTCGATAAGTCCAAACAGGTGGCCATAGTAGCTCTATGATTGATTAGAGATTCTATTATTTTTTCCACTGCTTGATAAATAGCCCTTACTGTATTTTTCCCCTTTCTAAAACCATTTTGTCTGTCTGAAAATGTGTTTTGTTTTTCTAAAAAGTTTTCTAGTTTTCTTCTTCTTCTTGTTCGTGTGTCTATCAGAGTCGGATGCTGGCGACCATCTGAACATTCATAACTCCATTAACTGCTTCTCTGAATAGTCACGTAGTTGACTTTCCTAACCAGTTTCTTAGGTTTTTCAGCCATGAGATCCTCCTTCTTTCTGGTCCATTGCTTCCGTACACTTTGCCTTGTAGGATGCAATGGATGCATTACGCATTATGTGCCCAGGATATTCTATCTTCCGGCACATTACAGTGTAAAGAACCTTACGTTTCTCATTGGTCACCCTCTGCATCCAATACACTCTCAGCATCCTTCGATACAACCACATTTCGAAGACTTCCAGCCTCTTCTCCGTAGCAGCAGTCAGTATCCAAGCCTCCAGTCCGTACTATAAAAGACAAAGCATTTCAACAACCTGATCTTGAGGTTTATGTTCAAGTCATAGCTCTTGAAGTACTTTGCCATCTTATTGTATGCTGCATCTGATTCCCTGCGAATAGTCCTAATCTTCATCAACACAGATATGCGTATCTTTGTACTCTTTCCACACGTTTCCCATTTATAATTAGGTGGTTATCTGGGATATTATTTCTTTTACTGATGATCATTAGTTTGGTTTTGTCAACATTTATATCAAGACCATATTGTTGACTGATCAGTGTGATTTGTATCATCATGTTTGGCAGATAGTTCAGGTTATCTGTAAACACAACCGTGTCATCTGCATATATTATGTTGTTCAACCTCTGTCCATTCAAGAGCACCCCCGCTTCACTATTTTCCATAGCCTCGTGGAAGACGAACTCGTAGTATATGTTGAACAACAGTGGAGACAATATGCATCCCTGCCGGACTCCTCGCGCAATTCTGACTGAAGTTGTATGGCCCTTCTGCACACGGGCAGTGGCCTTTTGATTTCAATACAGTTTAGCAACAATCCTCAGGTCTCGATGTTCTTCAGCATCTCAATTAACTTTGTGTGTCGGACTCTATCGAATGCTTTTTGGTAGTCTATAAAGCAGGTATACACGTCACAGTTCATGTCTCTGCACCTCTGGAACAACACCTATACACTAAACACTGCTTCCCGGGTACCGAGCGCGCTTCTGAAGCCAAACTGGGTGGGGCTTAATTGGTCTTCACATAGGCGATAGATTCTCCTGTGAATGACTTTCAGAACAAATTCAACACATGACTCATTAAGCTGATTGTTCTATATTCATTGCATTTCTTGGCACCAGGCTTCATGGGCAAGGTGATAAATTGCGTTTCAAGCCATGCCTGTGGTATGTCTCCCGTATCATAAATATCATTAACGATTGCCGTCAGCCATTCAATGTGATTGTCGTCTAGTAGTTTGATAAACTTCGCCTGCATCCCGTCAGGTCCTGGCGCTTTGCCTTCTTTGAGTCCATCAACAGCAGCCCGAACTTCCTCTCTTACGTAAGTCCAGTGTTACCATCAATTTGTGGTGGTCTTTCGTCATGGATAAGTTCCTTGGTGTAGGCTTGCCACGTGTCCCATTTTTTTTTCAATTCGCCGTTTTGATCCACCAATCTGTTTCCTGATTTTGATTTGGTCTTTCCTGTTAATTCCTTGATTTTGTGGTGTAGATTGAAACTGTCGTAAGCTTGTGCATACGGTCTCTACTTCAGTACACTTAAGTTCCAGTTCCCTCCATTTTCAATCTCTGATCATTCTTCTAATGGATTTGTCGAGTTCCTTGTATATTGCAGAATTGTTCTTGTTATTTCGCCTTTGTCTCACCAGTTCGAGCATTTCCCTAGTCATCCAGGATTTTCGTTTCAATTTTTCGGCTCGCAACAACGTAGTTTTGATGGTCTGGACACTGTCACACAGTTCCTGAAGCTCCTCACTCACACCTCCATATGACAGGTGTCGTTGGTTTTGTGATGTTCATTCAGCTTCATCTTTACCCGCATTGCCACTGCAGAGTCTTTTAATTTTCGTTTTTCCATTCTTTTGTATACCTTCTTCATCCGTAGTTTAAAAACACCTACCACCGGATTATGATCCGATTGTATGTCTGCTCCCGGGTGCGTTTTTACTAAGGAGAATGCGTTCCTATATCTACTGTTGATCAAGATATAGTCAATCTGGTTTTTGACTATAGCATCTTCTCTATCAGCCGGCGAGCTCCAAGTGTATATTCTCCTCGTGGCAATTGGAAGAAGGTATTTAAGACTATTAGCTTTTTCTATTCCACAAACATGCTGAGCTTTCTCTCTCCCAGAGAAACCTGATATTAAAATATACCCTTTCATTGTAGCAACACTCAAGCCAAATGACATATTTTCACCAACCACTGGCTCCGATCGGGTTTGAGTTTGTCTTTTTTGCTTGTGGCCCCTGCAGACCTTCCACTGGTTCTCATTATTTGTATTCTGTGTGATAGTGTCTACACTTTTGGTTTTGCTTTTATCTTGTTGACTATCATCCATCATACTTTTTGTTTACCTTTGTTGCGCAGTTGTTTGTGGGCTTCGCAAAGTTAGTAGGATGTTTTTTCCTTCTTCTTGTCCTGATTTTTTATTAGCAACATACTCTTCACCAAGATATCTCCTTTTTTTGCTTTTCCAGCAAATATATGTTGTCACGCAGCATTCTCCTCCACTATCAAGTTTTTGCTCTGTACTTCTTCTAGGAGTTGCTTTAGATACTTTACTTCGAGGTGCAGGCTTTCCTGTCTGTTTTTTCCTGCATTTTCGGGTCCTTTACTTGATTTTGAAAGGTGTTGTTTACCTTTTTCTATTTGTTAACTTTCACTTCTAGGGTGGCTTCTTGGGTTATTAGGTTCTTGTTTTCTTTCTTTAGCGCATCTGCTAGTTTTTTTAATGCTTGCTTTTCTGTTTTTAGGTGAAAATCGATTATTTCGGCTTTTAAACTCGGATTTTCACAACATTTTATCGTTACTTTTTCGGCACAGCTATTGTGATAATATTTTGAACAATTTGCACTTTTGTTTTTAATAAAAATGAGAAAATCTATAATATGAAGTTATAAATTATTTTGGATATAAATATGGCAGTTAAGAACCATTTAAACATTTTTCCAAAATTTTAGGCTTGTTTTTATCCTGGTTCTTATTTCCCCATGCTCTTTATTACCCCAGGTTTTCCTATTAAATTTAATTAATAATATGCAGAATAATTTTAGATTTGGGAGTGCCAGTATCAGATATAGAGTTTTTTCAAGAGAGCAAAAATGGCAATCAGACGATATTAGTGGTAGCATATAGCCCAAAAAGAAAGGAATTTATATGGTACTCTATAGTTGGACACCTCTTGGTAATTATTTTACTGTTTTGATATTTCACGGTGAAAATGTATGGCTCACTTTCATGACATCTCATTGCTAATAAAATTGTAATTTTATTCTTCTTCATATTGTTGAATTCTCATCTTCTACATCTTATATACATATTTCTATGATGTTGAATTTTTCAAAAACATGCTCAACCTCAACCCATAAATTTTCTCCAAATTTGTTTGAACAATTTTTAGAATAAATCATGGACCTGGCCTATGGAAGAATCTGTGTCGTATTTTAACATTTTTACAATGAAAAATAAAAACTTCTTGTTAGCGAGTACCACAAGCAGTACTGGAGCAAATTCAGCAGTGATTTATACATTCAACATTGCCACTCTGGAACGTTGGTAAATAAATAATTATATACCGAATATATATATACTTATTGTCTTATCTAGGATAGTGTAAGTTGCGAATTTTTTAACAATTAGGAACTGGCTGGATATATTCTAGTCGAATCGAGTGAAAAACCGTGAAAAACTATAATCAATTCTCTTTTAAAAAAAATCATAGTTCCAAAACTAATCGTTTTCCGAGAAAACGGTGATCATTTTCGAATTCAACAGGGTCAAAAGTATAAATATAGTCCCAAAAAGTATAATTTTTTCTAAAAGTTTTAAAATCTATGTGTGGATGTGTCCTTCAGGAAATTGAAAATTTTTGAATTTTATGAAAATGCCCTTATTAAGTCACTCGATAGGGCAGATAAAGAAAATATTATTAGTTTTTCTCCAGTCGGTCCGGATTTCCAGATCAAACCAGACTAAGGTCTGTGATTTTTTTAATAATTTTAATTGTGTACAAACTGCCACTGAAGTGACAAGACCTTCATTGTATGATAATGGCAATTTACTAGATATATTTATTGTCCAGCCACCTGAGCTAGTAGAGGACTGCTATGTCCATGATGGTATTAGGGATCATAACTCGGTGCTTTTAAAACGAAAAACTCAAAAAAGAAAATTATGAAACTTGTCCAAACAGTGGCTCTCGGCAACTTCAAATAGAAGATACTAGATTTTTATGATAAATAAGAAAATCGAGGTATAACCTCTCTATAAATGAGACTTATTATAACCCAAAAATGTAATTTCTCTTACTTTTTTTTTATATGACCCTTGGCACATAAACGATAATTGAAAAAATGGAAAAATCGAGGTACAACCTCTCTTTAAACGAGTCTCATGACTCCAAATAAGTGATTTCTATTACTTAAATTATAAATATGGCCCTTGGCTCATAGACAATAATTGAACGTAAATTACGTCTCAATTAATTAAAGATAAAGATAAGATAATCTCTATCTCGCCTTGAGATAGGAACTTAGAGAAACGATAAAGAAAAATAAACCAGGTAAATTTACACACGTGTACTTAAACCTCTCATATATGTAAATTAATGTCGGTACATCATTGCTGAAACGTGACATGGTAAGTGCTAATAATTATAGTTTGATGTTACAAATAAACTGAAATATACCGGTTCGACCGTTACCACAAAGATGAAACGACCTTCCTTCAAAATTTTGTACGTTCTACCTATTCTGACTTCCGATGCTCTGATTGGTCAATTTAAATCATATGACAACCGTTGTAGGAAACCCGATGTCCAAACTAATGAAACACTCAGCATACGCTAAATGTAGCAATCTATTGTAGATTACATGCTTAAATTACAGGTATTGAACAACGTACTACGCCCTTCAATCCAACTATACTAGATAAGCCTGTTTCCGAACAGATGGCATTCACGCAATAAAGAAATCTACAATGACACAAATCCGTAAATTATGGATATAAACCTGCGCACCTATTCGTCTTAAATCGTTAATTGCGCGAAATATATCCATTCACCGATAGGTGTCACTGCCGATTAATATAGCGAACATCGAAAACCATTGATAAATAGATACAATTTAGTGGAGCGGAATAGACTGATATTTGTTAACTTATATTCCGTTGCTTGTAACGGAATATAAGTTAATAAATATCAGTCTATTCCGCTCCACTAAATTTTATCTATTTATCAATGGTTTTCGATGTTAACGATTTAAGACGAACAGGTACGCTGGTTTATACTCAATATATTGCTAAATTAATGAACATTTATACGGTACCATTCTTATTTAATTGAAAATTCGTTGAGTCAAATCGCTACATTGTCATGTTTTAAGCTGACTATTATTATATTTATGAAAATAGCTAATATTTAAGGTCCGTGAAGTTAGCCCCCAAAGTATGTTTTTCCCCTTCAAAATTTCAGGATGATTAGTGCTTCACTAGTGCTTTTTAGTGCTTCAAAAACTTTCGTTAGTGCTTCTTTTGTTTTCGAGATATTCAATTTTACTTTATTTCAAGGTCAGCCCCCAAAGTGTTTAGGATAGGGTCAAATTTGGTGTCATTCTTTAGTGCTTCTTAGTGCTTCAAGAAGTTTCGTTAGTGATTTTTTGGTTTACGAGGTATTCAAGATTTTAAATTCAAGGTCAGCCCCCAAAGTGTTAAGGCTCGGGTCAAATTTAGTTTCATTCTTTAGTGCTTTGTTAGTGCTTTTTAGTGCTTTAAAAAGTTTCGTTATTGCTTTTATAGTTCACGAGATATTCAAGATTTTATATTCAGTCAGCCCCCAAAGTGTTTAGGATCTGGTAAAATTTAGTGTCATTCTGTAGTGCTTCATTAGCGCTTTTTAGTTCTTCAAAGAGTTTCGTTAGTGCTTCTTTTGTTTTCGAGATATTAAATTCTATTTTATTTCAAGGTCAGCCTGGCTTAGGATTGGGTCAAATTGGGTCAAATTTGACGTCATTCTTTAGTGCTTCGTTAGTGCTTCAAGAAGTTTCGTTAGTGTTTTTTTGGTTTTCGAGATAGGTATTCAAGATTTCAAATTCAAGGTCAGCCTCTAAAATGTTAAGGATCGGGTCATATATAAAGTCATTATTTTGTGCCTCGTTAGTGCTTCAAAAAGTTTCGTTAGTGCTTTTATAGTTTACGAGATATTCAACATTTTATATTCAAGGTCAGCCCTCAAAGTATTTAGGCCTGGGTCAAATTTAGTGTCATTCTTAAGTGCTTCGTTAGTGCTTTTCAGTGCTTCAAAGAGTTTCGTTAGTGAGATATTCAATTTTATTTTATTTCAAGGTCAGCTCCCCAAGTGTTTAGGATTGGGTCAAATTTGGCGTCATTCTTTAGTGGTTTCTAGTGCTTCAAGAAGTTTCGTTAGTGCTTTTTTGCTTTACGAGATATTCAAGATTAAGATATACATTAAATATTTGCATGTAGAATCTGCACCAATAAAGGGTAGTCATCATTGTGCAGGAATTTAAAATCTTGAATATCTCGTAAACTGTAAAAGCACTAACAAAACTCTTTGAAGCACTAAAAAGCAGTAACGAGGCACCAAAGAATGACACTAAATTTGACCCGATCCTAAACACTTTGGGTGCTGACCTTGAATGTAAAATCTTGTATATCTTGTAAACTATAAAAGCACTGACGAAACTTTTTGAAGCACTAAAAAGCATTAAAGAATGACACTAAATTTGGCTCAATCTTAAACACTTTGAAAGCTGACCTTGAATATAAAATCTTGAATATCTAGTAAACTATAAAAGCACTAAAAAAACTTTTTGAAGCATTAAAAAGCACTAACAAAGCACTAAAGAATGACTCTAAATTTGACTCAATCCCAAACACTTTGGGAGCTGACCTTGAATATCGTAAACTGTAAAAGCACTAACAAAACTTTTCGAAGCACTAAAAAGCACTAACGAAGCACTAAAGAATCATACTAAAATTAACCCGATCCTTAACACTTTGGGAGCTGACCTTGAATTTAAAATCTTGAATATCTCGTAAACCAAAAAAGCACTAACGAAACTTCTTGAAGCACTAAAACGCACTAACAAAGCACTATAGAATGACGCCAAATTTGACCCAATCCTAAATATTTTGGGGGCTGACCTTGATATGAAATAAAAGTGAATATCTAAGAAACACTAACGAAACTTTTTGAAGCACTAAAAAGCACTAACGAAGCACTAATCATCCTGATATTTTCAAGGAAAACGAAACATACTTTGGGGGCTGACATCACGGACCTTAATATTTATTAATTTTTATTGAACCACCTTGTGAACCCAAACCTACGCCTTACATTTTATTCCATTTTCAGGTATTACCAATCGATCCAACTACCGCACGCCTCACAATCATCATGTCTGACCACCATAGATAGAGATTTCTACCTAACCTTTACCCAACCTGCCTCAGGCAAACTTCTAATATACGAGTTTTCCGATGGACAATTCAATCTATTGGATGAACTAATCAGCCTAGAGGTCGACCAAGTCGTGTGCTTTGAAAACGGCTTCAAATCCTTTATCGCATTCAATGGCTTGAACGCCAGCATATATGAATTTACAGCCGAAGGTTTAGACCAAAGAGAAATTGTTGACTCCAATTTGGAAGGGATAAAGTTTTGGTTACCGATTCCTGTTAACACGTATCGAGATGAAACGATTTTACTGTGCCAGAGGAAGTTGGATCATAGCACTCATTTTTCGTTTGATATTGATGTTGTGACTTATAATGGGAGAAGGTAGTATATTATATGTTTATTACTACTAACCCTTCAATTTAATAATTATCCACAACATATTGCTAAAGCTAATGGTTCAATCATTTTGTGAGCACATAATAAATGAATAAATTAATTGAAACGCGGGGGAGAGATTCCTTGCACGTAGGCCATCAGTCTAGCCCGACCTAGCCCAGCCCAACCTCATGAGCTTGACACTTCTTAAATTATCTGTTTCAGTACCTAGCTGTAGCAACTGTAGCCAAACTGTCTTCATACATGCCAATATATTTAATACGAAATTAATTTCAGATTTGAAGAACATGCCGATATCCCGTGCTCATTATTTGGAGAACAACAAAACGGCCTTCGGTGTCTTGTGGAATATAACATGAAAACTGGAATAATAGGTATGCCAATATCAACAGAAAATATCTTTAAAAAAATAGCGCATGAAGACACTTTTTTGATGATCTGTAGACTCAGTGAAAAAGCAGCTTATTGTGTTACATCATATTTTGTGGGTCTAGCTTTTTAATTCATGGTTCAATGGTTTTCTGAGCAAACAATAAATTAACCTATGAATGAATTAATTCATTAAAACGCAGGCCATCAATCTTTAAGCTTAATATAGCCCGGCCCAACTTCTTTAGCTTAATCCTTTTTAAATCATAAGTAGCTACAGCAACTGTCCATATCCTTCTCTCGATTCTTATAGTATAACCATCAAATTCCTTATGCCATTGAGATTTATATATTTAGTTATTTATATTATTGGATAAACACATTTACATTTTATTTAACATTTTAGGCAGCTCATACGTCGCTCTCGAAGACCGTTTATCGCTTATAGTGCCTAAATATAACAGTACTTCAATATTATTTAATTTGGAAGTTGGCCTCAGGAACTTGGAACATCCGGCCAAAAAGGAACTCCACTCATTCCTAGACCTCCAGAGGACTTTGCAGGTGGTGTATTAATTTTGCCCTTCTTATCAGTGAATATTTCGAAAAATTCCACGATGATTACTGGTAAACTTTTAAAACAGGAAACATTAAAGGGATGCAAGGAGGATTTTGAACAAAGTTTCATGATATACAAAAATTATAATTTCAGTACAAAATGTATGTTTACCAATGTAAATCTTATTATTTTTGAAATCTTCGAAAAGGTCTATACACAGCAATTTAATGGGCATTCAATTATTTTAGAATAACCTTCCTCTTTTGTTTGAAAGCATTCTTAATATTGAAGAAGCTACTATGTGTTGGCAACAGGATGGTACTTTCTCATATATCTTCCAGCAACAGCACTGGAATGGTCAAAGTGTGGCCAGCGCGGCCACCAGATCTTAATCCCTTAAACTTCTTCTTTGGGGGTATGTTAAAATAACGCAACATGCAGAACGGTTAGGTACTCCAGCTACAGTTAAAGTGCGTTTTCCGAAATATCAGAAAAAAAATTGAGTGATGGATTAGTGAAAGTTAAACAGCGAATTCGAAGAAGTCTTGACTAATTTTATTATATGAAATTAAAAGATTTTAATTTTTGAAATAAAATCACTATTGAAGGAACAAATTATGCTACAAATATATGCTAATATTGCTGGAAATATCATCGTGGGAGATCATTTAAATTTTTGTTCATTTGCTCTTACTACATCAGTTTTTCAAAAATTCATCATCTATCTACAATAATTTTATGCAATACAAACTACCAGGTTGTCGTTTTAGGCCATGATAGACGATCAAAACAAAAAAATCTCCGAACTCACTGAAAGACAAAAAATGTACGCGCTCGAAAGGACACCGGACCTAAAAATGGCCGAAGCTTCCGTTGGATCGAAATTAAATCACGATGAAAATCCAGATCTTTTAACATTAAAAAACGAAGTGCTGGATGTCATTAATGAAATAGAAACGCTGAATGAACAAGTTAAAAATACCGGGCCATTTTTGCAAAGAGGAAAATATGAAACCATTATCTTTAACGGGCCTGTGGAAATTCAAGGAGATCTAAGGACAGAGACCCTTCATACTGAAGATGCGGAATTGGTGGGCCTCTTAAATGATATTGTCAGGTAAGATTACATAGTTATTTATGAGGTCACTAGTCCGAATCCAGCAGGAGATGGTACTTCTCCCTTATTCTTAATATATTGAATCTTTTAGAAAAGATCAACTTAAACCTATTCAAGGACATACGACTTTTAATAATTTAACCGTTGACGAACTGTTCTTCGAAAATGTCAATGGTGTGCCTAGTAGCGAATTTGTAACCAGAGATGATGAAAAAATTGAAGTTAATGGTGATATAACATTCGAGAATCTAGTTGTCACAAAAAATATCATTTTGGCTGCTGGAACTGTAAACGGCATTGAAATTGATAAGTGGGTTAATGTTGATAACTTGGTAGAAGGTAAGTGTTTGTATACATACGTACTAACCTAAATTAAAGGATAAAACTGAAACAGCGATGTTTTCATAATTATTATTATCCTTTAAACGTTTTAAGGTTTCTTATCCTTTCAACAATTGGTTGCAAGAAATGATGTCGAAACAAAACTACTCAACGGTCAAGATATCGTCGCGAATTCCACAGATTTTTCACAATCAACTATAGATATCCTTGATAACCTGGAAAATTTAGTTATTCCTGGAAACGTGACGGTTCAGACCCTAAACGGACACGATTTCGAAGGTTTCCTTCGGAAATTGTGCATAAATAATGTCGAATGCCATATATCCAGGCTTAAGTTATCAGGAGTAAGTATAATAAACTTAATTAAGTCACAGTTGAATATAATAATCATTTCAGGCTTTGACCATTCGAGGAGATGCTGATATAAAATATCTAAATGGTCTAAAATTTCCAGACGACTATGTCACCTTGGAATCTAAGGAGCCGGTTGTTATAACAGGTAAACAGGTTTCCATTATAGATAAATAGATTTTCTCTACTGTCCATATTTTTGTCCCAAAAAGGCCCTTTTCGCAGTAATTCTTCAACTTACAATTTAGCGTTGAAAAGTCATTTACTGAGGGGGAAAGTATCTAATGTTTTGACCTCAAATTAGTTTTTAATCTCTACGATGCATTAAAATTTAATTACGAAATTATTCCATTTATTTCTACTTTGCAAATAGTTAGTGCTCAGTAAGATTGTATTGTATTGTATGTAAAGGGGTCGCTCGGCTTTTCAGCCCTTCTTCACTTAGACCTAAAAGGTCTTTTGTGACTACCCTGCTGTAGATTTTCCCAGAAATGCCTGCACTTTTCGCGAAGTTCAGGATATTTCTAGGGGCTAGTTGTGTAATATCCTTGGGATTACATACTACTCCTTCCAGATATTTTAGCCTTTGGCGGGCCAGTTCTCTACATTCGCAAAGAATCTGTTCCGCAGTTTCGTTTGCTGAGTTGCAAAATCTACAACGTGAATCCTCAGTCTTTTCCATGTTGTGGAGATGGTATCTCCATGGTCCATGACCTGTTAGGAAGCTCGTGACCAGTCTTAGATCGTTTTTATGGAGCTCTTTCTGCCTTTTTTCCCACTTATTGAGGTCCTCTTCGAGGTGTCCTCTGGTGGTGCCACAGAATGGTTCAGGTCCGTAGAATAGACTCTGTGCTCCTTCTCTGGCCAATTGGTCGGCAATTTCATTGCCTTCCACTCCTTCGTGCCCTGGCACCCACAACAAAGTGACTCTGTTATGTTTAGCCAGTTGGTTAAGAGCGTTCCGACATTCCCAGACAAGCTTTGAGTCAAATTCGCACGAGGCTAGTGCCTTTAAAGCCGCCTGAATGTCGGATAGTATATTTATGGTTGCGCCTCTCGGTTTTCTGTTGATGCATTCAGAGGCGCACAGTTCAATGGCATGGATCTCTGCTTGGAATATGAATGGGGCTTTACCTAGAGATTTTGACATCCTGCATCTAGGACCATAAACCCCGGCGCCGACCCCTTGTTCCATTTTAGATCTATCTGTGTACCAGACCAATGTACCTCGTTCGGGCTGTAGTGCTCTCATTGCTGGGCGATCTTTTATGATCACCTTAAAGGAGCGTTGGAAATCCCTTGTCTTTGGCATATGGTCTGTTGGTTTGGCCAGCGATTCGACTCTGATTGTGTCCAGAATCTTTAGATGGCCATTCAGATCACCTAACTTAGTTGATTGGGTCTGGATTACTCTGGACGCGCTTAATAAGGCCTCCCTCCTCACGCTTAAATGCAGGGGAAGAAGGTCCAGCATCGTCTCCAGTGCTATCGTGGGGCAGGTTTTTATTGCCCCTGTGATACCCAGACAGGCAAGTCTTTGCACTTTTTGTAGCTTGCCTTGCGTAGTTTTTTCCTCTGTTTTGGTCCACCAGACCAGTGCCAGTGAGGCGTATGTGACTATTGGTTTGACATGTTTTGCCAAAAAGTCTGCGGCATGCCCAAAGTGCCGCTGTTGCCTTTTTCGTAGTCCTTTCTATATGTTCCAGTTAAGCTTGCGGTCGAGGACTATCCCCAGGTACTTAACACTGTTTGAGAGTTCAACCGTCACGCCGTCTAGGCTAGGGGCTGTAAGGTCCACCTTTCCCCTTTTTGTGAACGGTACTATGACGGTTTTACTGGGATTGACATTTAGTCCTTCCCTTATACACCAGTTTTTAACAAGATGTAGAGCATTTTGCATTTTGGCCGATACTGTGCCATCATACTTGCCCTTAATTGTGATGACTAGGTCGTCAGCATACCCTTGGATGTCATACCCTTCGGTTGTTGGTTTTACCAGGAGTCGATCTACTATCAAGGACCACAGCAAGGGCGATAAAACTGCGCCTTGCGGACACCCTTTTGCTGCTTTTACCGTTACAGTAGCGTCTCCTAAGGTTGAGGTAACTGTACGACTACAAAGCATGGCTTTTATCCATTTCGTTGTAGTTTCATCTATACCTCTGTCTTCTGCGGCCCTTTGTATGAATTCATGTTAAGTGTCAAATGCATCCTCTATGTCTAAGAATGCACACATAGCCACTTATTTCGCCACGAATGTCTTTTCAATGTCTTTTACTGGGCATTGGAGCACATTTATCGTGGATTTTGCCGGTTGGTATGCTCAATAAGATACATGCATTCATTATATACAAAAATAACAACTTTAAAATGTATACATTGACAGGTGTCAGATGTTAGGTTAGTTTGAGTTAGTACAGAGTGATCGATTGTGATACTTTTTGTAAAATATATCTACATATCTATATTTTGCATTTTTCTGAAAAAGAGCAACTCCTGTATATCTACTGATTATGGATTAGTTTGAGTAAGTGTGATCCCCTCGAAATGAAAACAAAATAAAATGTACTCGTTAAAAAAAGTCCTGAGATTTCATTATGAAATTATGTCTTCATTATAAACAAAATTTACTTTAAGCTTTATACGTTGACTGGTGTCAGATGCGGGGTTAGTTTGGGTTATTGGTGTCAGGTGTGGGGTTAGTTTGGGTTATTGGTGTCAGATGTGGGGTTAGTTTGGTTTAGTACAGAGTGATTGCGTATAATGTTGCCTTTCTTTAATTTGTTTATTTTTTGCACCAGAAAAAAATGTGAAAAGCACAAGTTGTAGAGATTTATGCAAAGTATTTATAGGCACCTACTGGCCCTAAATATAAAGAGTATCTGCTAACACCAAAAACCTGAAATTTACAGGTTTTTAGACAAAAATCGAATTTTATAAAAAAGAGAGATATCAAAAAGCTGAGAAATAAATGTAACTTTATAAGCAAGAAACTAACAAAATATCATTTAATTTTCTTCTTTTAATGGAAACCCAATACTTCGAATTGTCCGAAGGTGTGCGAAAAGAATGAATTGACTGGTGTCAGATGTGGGGTTGTTTAGGTTAGTACAGAGTGATTGCGTATAATGTTGTATTATTATTTTTCGCACCAGAAAAAAAAGTGAAAAATAAAACGTATTTAAACATCACGGAACGGACAGTTGCAACACTGATGGTAAAAAACGTCACTGCGTCGGACGTGTAAACAGACGAATCATAAAACTAGCAACGATATTTTATTTTTCATTGATACTGACACAGTGTCACGGGCCGATTTGTCTATCGTATATCGAAGCGTAAATAACATCAGAACTCGTCTCCGTCCCTATATTTTCAAGCGAAATTATATTTATTAGCGTAAAACCTTCGTAGGTTCCGTCCGGCTTTCGTATCGTTCCGACGGGAGCTCTGGGCGAAGTTAAGTGTAAAATTTGCGTCGCTAGATAAATTTCAATTTTGAACGTATTGAATTTGGCGCGTAAGGACCCCGAGAGTAAACTCGGTGGTTTCTAGTGTTTCCGATCGAGTGAAGGTTTTGCGCCTATTAGAAGAAAATAAAAAGCGTAACAAATTTTTGGCGCCCAACGTGGGGCACTGCTCTAGAATCCGATAGATGTAGGTTCTTCTTATTAGTCATAGGGTTAGGTATTAGGTTATAGTTTTATAAGGTTTGGTGATATGGAACCCACTGGTTATGGATTAGGCAAAGGTATGGGAATGCGTTAGTCTTGGGTTGTTAGTTGAAAAACGAGATATAGTTATTTTCTTTACCTTATCTCGTTACCTTGCTTTATCTTATGTTGTTGCCTTACCTTACCTTATCTTATTTTGGGTTATTTAGCTTACCCTGTTAATTTACCTTACGTGTGTCCTCATGAGCATACGATCCCACATCTGTGGGGTACTGCTCGGGAATTTGCTAGTTGTAGCCTTGCTAGGATTAATAATATGGGGGTCTATTAGTTATAGGTTTTTTTGTTTATGGGGTTATACAGATCCATAATACGGTTTAGATTACTTACTTGCTTTCACCTGTAAGTTTATTTTCTTATTTCTAATATCTGTGTTAGGGTTAATGCTTCTTGCCAGGCACATGTCACATGTCTCCTACTTCTGGACATTTTTAATTCTCATCCAGTTTAATTATCATTATCTTCGTCAAACTTTTTAGGAAGTTTTCCTCCTGTCGTAGGAGAGGGGTAGTTGTCACGGGCTGATTTGGCTATCGTATATCGAAGCGTAAATAACATTAGAACTCGTCGCCGGCCCTATAGTTTCAAGCGCAATTATATTTATTAGCGTAAAACCCTCGTAGGTTCAGTTCAACTTTCGTATCGTTCCGACGAGAGCTGGTTACTAGTGTGTTCCGGTGCCTTCTAAGCTGGAGTGAAGGTTTTGCGCCTTATAGAAGAAAATAAAAAGCGTATCAACGACACTGATATGGAACTGATGTGTCTAAATATACCTTTCTATCTATTTTGCTGCTCGTTCATCCGTTTTACTTAAATATATTTTTTAATTGTTCCATTAAACTGCTGATTAACGGATATATAATTTTCGATTTATTGCAGGTACTAAACAATTTAAAAACATTACAAGAGGCTACAAAGTGACCACGAGGAACAGTACCATTAATGGGGTGGATATCGACAATCTTATTAGTTTATCTACCGAACAACATATAACTTCAAATATAACCTTTGAAAATTTGGAAGTTGTCTCCGATTTAAACGTACGTATCATACATGCTTAATATATTTTGGGATTCACGCTTGTCAATGTTTTTCTGGTTTTAACGGTATCACCGGAGGCATAGCTGACCACTCAGTACTCCCCTCCGCAAATTCGGGTCACTGTGACCCTACTAGTGGTATGATTGACTTTTACATAGGCTGAAAAAATGGATCCTAATCTAGTCCCTTGTGAAACTCAAATGTAATGCTTTAAGGGTCATTTAAGGCGTCGCGTGTTTTAACTTGTCTATCAAAACAAGAGAATAACTGCCCAAGGACCCCAACACAGTGCCCCTCACTGCGCTTTGATCAAGAACATCAGGTTTTTCATTAGATATATGTCAAAGGCCTTTGCCAAGCGCAAAAAATTGGCTAAGCATTATTACGTCTTAATTCCTAGAACATCTACCACCATTTACCAGCTAACTTTGTCAAGATAATTTTTTTAAATATTTAAACGCAGTTGTTGGATACCTTGTCTGTATTGAACTCGTGAGTTATGGCATATTTACAAGCTGCTTAAGCCCGTCGGGCTCTTGGGCAAAGCTTTTTCTTGCGTGACTTACATATAACATAACGCACTAGTCTAATAAACAATTTATTATATTATAATGAATCGTTATATAGATATGTTAAATCTGATAAATTTTAGGTTGGAGGAAAAGTGAAAGGAAAAGGAGTTGAAAACTTCCTCCCGAATATAGGTCTGATAGAAACAACCAATATTAACGCCAATGTCGAGTTTCTAGACCTAGAAGTTTTGGGCGACATAATAGTAAAGAATAATTTTAATGGCACTGGATTTAATGATTATCTTAACAATATCGTATTAAGGGTAACACCATACTCCTTTATTTGACCTCAACCCGCTTCACAAAACTTGAATTTGTATTTTAGGATGAAAATGCAACAACAATCACCGGCATCAAGACTTTTCCTCAAGGATTCACTGTGTTGAACAATCTGCATATCACTTCCAACTTTATAAATAATATTTCTTTGGATTCAATCATCACCAAAGACACAGACCAAGATCTCCATATAAACACCATTATGGGAAATGTTGATTTTGACCATCTATA
Organism: Pissodes strobi; assembly: GCA_016904865.1. Lineage (NCBI taxonomy): Eukaryota > Metazoa > Arthropoda > Insecta > Coleoptera > Curculionidae > Pissodes > Pissodes strobi. The sequence goes on from JAEQML010057976.1 coordinate 28,586, forward strand.
TGTGACTGGGCTGTTCGATGGGCATAATATTACCGATTTAAATAATACTTTAATTAGACTAAGCGGAAATCAAACTATCGAGTCTGAACTAGTATTTGAAGAAGATATTTCTGTTAATAACTTGATAGTCCACGGAATGCATAGGGAAGGTGACGTTAATGGCACAATGGAAAATCAAGTTATACAATTTGATGAACTAGATATCGACAGCATTGTCGTAGAAGGAAATATTATCGGCAGTATTGATGGTTTCGACCCGAAAGATTTGGAGGAAAATTACCTTAACTACATGGGAGATCAATTCATATCTGAGCCATACTATATTGATAAGTTGATATGCGATGAATTCGATACTAAATTTATTAACAATTTAGCTTTCGATAATGTATTTTCATATAAAAAGCTGCGTGAAAACATCACGGACATTTTAATGTATAGAAACGCGAGTGTTGACAGTAAGTTCCAGCAACTTTCCGTTATAAAACCCCAAATAAAAACTTTTTTTTTGCAGCTATCGCGGTAGAAGGAAGTTTAAGTGTTAAGAATATCAATGGCAGAGATTTTGAAAAAATACTTGAGAATCACGTATGGACGAAACTTCATCGAAATTCAAGTAGTTTGACTATAGATGTAAGTTGCATAAAATTTTATCTTTGATGCTGTAGACAACCACTATGATAAAACCCAACAATATTTCAGAGTTCAGGCCCTCGTCCTCTTGGGCCAGGTTTGAAGTTGTTTTAGAAGTAGTGATTAGAAGAGAGAAACTCCTCGGGAGGAGGTGAAATCCCTCCTCCGGAGGACAGTTTCTTTTCATGAAATAAGTTTGTGTCTCCGTGTAGAATCTTAATGCATTTTCTATCTTACAGATACAGACATAAGACATGAGTGTTGTATTAGCTTATGCCTTGTTGAATTATGTCGCGGTTATCGACTGGTCAAGACTCCTTCCTCTCTCATCATGAAATAAGTGTGTCTTCCTGTAAGTTTCATCATCTTCTTCATCATTATTATATTTATATAGAATAATTTCCAAAATATTTCTAATTGTATTAGTTTCTTCCACAACCACTCTTTTTCCATTAATATGTATAAATTATACATATTAAGATCTTTTGGAAATTGTGCTACATGATTGGGAGGGTGATGAAGAAGATGATGATGACGAAGTTTATGTCATCAATCTGGCAAACAAGAGGAGGTTTCGTGTTTATAAGAAACATTAATACTAGGATCAATCAGTGGCCATCAGCTCAATGCATTAACAGTTATGATACCATCAGCAAACAGTGAGTTGGATGAATCTGTGAAAAAATTACAAGAAGAATTTGCTCTCTTAAAAGAAGCTTTTATAGTGATTTAGTTGAACATTAGTCATGTGTGTAATATTTTGAAAATTTCATTGTATTGGGGTCTGTGGTCGAAACGAAACGATTAGAATTTTTTGTTGAAGTTATTGGTTTGAAGAAATATGTAGAACCGTATTAGATGAAATAAAATTAGCAGAAGAAGAATTCGAAGAAATCCAATTTGAAATGTTTGTGTAAGAACTGAAGAACTTTGCATTAGAAATTAAAACTTTCTGAAGCCCCAGATATATTGTGATATGAGAACTATATCCCACATGCAGAGTAATGGTCAGTAACTCCTTCTACATTGTTCCTACAAGCGCAGAAGAGCTAAAAGGGACAGCTTTGGCCATAAAGAACAAAAATAGCTCTGGGATCGATGAATAGCCTATTAAATTATTTTCAAATTTGCCTGACCAAGTCTTGGAAGGTTTGGGTCAGGCAATTAATTTATCATGGGAGTCTGGAGTCTTTTCTTCATGGCTTAAACTGGCAAAAGTCATTCCACTAGACAAGAGCGGAGATTTGAAGGAGCTCTTAGATTATAGACCATTATCTAGTCTATCCAAAATTGTGGAAAAGCTCGTTAAAAAATTATGATATGATTTCTAAACTTCAACCCTTTGCTGAATTCTCATCAGTTTGGGTTTCCGGAGAGCCACAATACCAATGATGCCATTTTTCAGTTTTTGGAGGGACTCTATTTTGGCTGAAATAGTGGTGGAGTAACTGCGTCAGGTTTCTGTGACTTATCAGAACATTTTGATCGTATTGATCACCAGATTCTGCTCCGGAAGCTTTATCACTATGGATTTCCAGGTATGACGCTGTCATGGTTTCAATCCTATTTGTCCGGACGGCGTCAGATGGTATGTATTGGATAAACTCAATCTGAGGTTTTGGAGCTTTTGTGGCGTTCTTTAGGGGTGAGTTTTGGGCCCAGGTTTATTACTTATCTTCATAAATGACCTAAATGTTACTGGTAAATTTACTTTATTCCAAAATCCAGGAGAGATAGAATCCCAAATGAAACCATTAGACAAGAAATGGGAATACAACACGACATTATTGATGACATTATAACTAAACAGCTAATATGGTATGGGCACGTCCAAAGAATGCCAGAACACAGAATCCCAAAGAAAGTACTAAGCTGGAACCCCTAAGGAAGCCGAAAACGAGGAAGACCACGCAGAAGCTGGAGAGACGGAGTAGATA
>JAEQML010057977.1:0-31151 GCA_016904865.1 Pissodes strobi
TGAGGACCCTATAGAGGTTCTAACTGGTTTTATCAAGTCCTCATTAGGTCTTTCATGTGATCGACCTGACATTAACTGCGTGTTTAGAATTGGGAGGAGTACAGATGATAAACCCTCGGATAAACCCCTAGTAATGTTGGTCAAGTTTATTCATAATTGGAAAAGAAATGAAGTCTTTAGTGCTAAGAAGGTACTGAAGGGCTCAGATTATGCCATTTTTGAGGATCTCACTCAAAGTAGGCACAAACTTCTGCTTGATGCAAAAAACAAATTTGGGAAGAACAAAGCTTGGTCGGCGGGTGGTAAAATATTCGTCTGGAACAACCAGGAAAATAAAAAGACTATAATTGATTCTGATAAAGAATTGTAATAGTAATATTGTAATAATATTATATTTAACTTTAAGGTGTTAAAACTAAAACACAAATAAATAAATAATTATACCATTTCTAGGTCTATTTCGCTGATTAAAATAGTATACTGTTTGAATTCTCCTTCATATTCTATTTATGTTCATTCTCATGTCTTTATTGATATGATAGGACTAGGATTGGTAATTTACATTATTCCGTGAAATTTTGTTTTTTGGTCTCCTTATCGATGAACATGTAAATAAAAGCTATTGGGAATACATCTCATATAGAATACATTATTCTCATCTAATTTTTTTGAATATCTTGTGTTAGATATTTAGATATTTGTATTCTACAGATGATAAGCGTTCACTGTTTTGTTGCTGAATTATAAACATTTTAGTACATACAGTTAGCTTGAATTTTATTATTAAATAATAATTCATCACTCTTCTGTACTATCGTATTCTCAACTTTTATATTGCATGAAAAAATATTTTTAATTAGTTGCAATACTTATTAGTTACCTGCACAACTGCCTCAATTAGTAGCATATTATGTGGAACATAGGAGTAGAGCCTAACATGTATGCAAAACACATGGCTAGAGTACTGTCATTTTAACGTTAGGTCCCTTCAGTCATCTTTTAATCTTTTTTCTTCAACTGTGAGCGGAAGCTCTCTTGACGTCATAGGACTCTCTGAAACTTGGCTTAACACAAGCATACCCAGCTTTCCTCTCTCAATTAATGAATATGAATTGATTAGGTTGGACCGCGAGTCGAGAGGTGGCGGAGTTGCATTCTATGTTAAAAAGCCGATTAAATTTAAAATTCTATGTATTAGTAATACAAATGAAGCACTGGAACAGCTTTGGATTTCTCTAAAATTTGCTGGAAAAAAACTATGCTTGGGGTCGCTTTACCGGCCTCCACACTCAAGTTTAAATCAGTGCTTGGATTTGTTGGAGAATTCTCTAGTCGATTTACTTCCAGAATATGATTACATTGTTCTTGGAGGGGATTTTAATATTGACTTTTTTCCTCCCAATAATAGTCAGGGTTGTTTATTATTTCAAAACTTATTAAATAAATATAGTTTACTTCAAAATGTATCCGAACCCACGAGAGTAACCTGTGATTCGACAACGCTCTTGGATCTAATAATTTCTTCTAGTCCAGATATTGTTTTTGACACCGGAGTTTTAAAAATGGAAAATATATCGGATCATTATTTGGTTCATTGCAAAATAAAAATACCTAAAACTAAACCTAAACCTATGCTCAAGACATATAGAGATTATTCAAACTTTAATTACGAAAATTTTCTGATCGACCTTAAGACGATTCACTGGGGTCATCTATTTCACTTAAATAATGTTGACGAAATGGTGGAGTTCCTTAATAGAAATATTTGACTACCATGCTCCATATAAAACGGCTAAGATAACTAAGCCTCCAGCACCCTGGCTTAGTGATAACCTAAAATTTATGATTAAACTTAAACATAAAGCATTAACTAAGTATAAGAAATATAAAACTGAAAATGCATGGAGTGAATTTAAAACTCTTAGAAATCTTGTTAATATGTCAATTAAATCGGAGAAAAGGGCCTACCTTCAACATTCATTTCGAACTGATCCAAACAATTTTTGGCGGACACTTAAATATTTAAATGTCTGCTCAAGCACGGCATGTCATAATTTTTTTACTGACAGGAGACAGGCTCAGGACTTTAATACTTATCTGCTTAACAGTGTCTCACAATTACCATTAAATAATCAAAATTTTGTAAACGAGAATTATGTGAACAAAACGTTTCTAAACACTAATTTCGAGTTATTTTCCTAGGAGGTTACCCCGGAGGATATAGAAAGAATAGTTTATAAACTTAATACTAATGCTACTGGCTCGGATGGCATTAATCTAAAAATGCTTTGGTATTTAATTCCTGTGCTTACTAACCATATAACTTACCTTATAAATAAATGTCTGTCAACTGGCAAATTTCCTACACTCTGGAAGGACGCCAATGTGGTGCCCGTCCCTAAAACCTCACATCCAACCCACCCTTCTCATTTCAGACCTATTAGTGTCCTTCCAACTATGTAAAAAATTTTAGAAAAAGTGATCGCCGAGCAGTTTGGTAACTTTATTGCTCAAAATAACATCTTGCCTCCAACTCAATCCGGTTTTAGAACCAACCACAGTACTTCAACTGCGCTGCTTAAGGTATCTGACGATATCTTTCGTGCCTGCGATGATAAGAAAAATACATGCTTAATTTTGTTGGATTACAATAAAGCCTTTGATACTTTAGATCATGATTTGTTAAACATTAAACTTAAATATTTTGGGCTTGGTGACATAGCATTGAAATTCTTCAAGAATTACTTTAACGCAAGGCAACAGCGGGTTGTTTTTGGGGGTGGTTATTCGGAGCACCTACCTTTAGCTAAAGGGGTCGCGCAAGGAAGTATTATCGGCCCAATCTTGTTCTCAGTATATACGTCCGACTTTTGTAAAACGCTCAAATATTGTTCCTCTCATCAATACGCTGATGACACGCAAATTTACTATTCTTTCGACTATGTGGATGCTGGGAGAGCTATTGAAAGGATTAATTCGGATTTGACTGTACTTAACAATGTTTCGGAGGCGCACGGGTTGCTGCTCAATGAGGGTAAGACTCAAGTTGTGTTCTTCGGAAAGGAAAAGGAGCAAATTTCAAACAACCATCTACTAAATATTAAGCTTAATAACGTTATTTTAAAATCTGCGGTTGTTTGTAAAAATCTCTTTCTATGAATAGTGATTTGCGCTTTCAAAATCACGTTTTTCACATTCTTCCAAAAGCCTATTCTAAGCTTAAAGTACTTTATATTCATAAGAGCATACTTGATACATCTATTAAGCTTAGGTTGGCAGATTCTTTGGTTTTGTCACATCTCTCGTATTGTATTAGTGTGTATTGGCCAACCCTACTTTACAAAGACAAGTTAAGTCTTCAACGTTTACAAAATTCTTGTATAAGATTTGGTTTTAATCTTCGTAAATTCGACCATATCTCCCAGTACTTTCGCCAGTCTAACTGGTTTAGGTTGGAGGATCGTTTTCGGATGCAGCTTCTATGTCTTGTTAATAAGATTACTACCACTAAGCAACCGGCGTATCTTTATGAAAAGCTGACTAGGAGCTCTGATATTCACCCGCGAGAGACTCGTCATCGAGATCTATTTAGCGTCCCCAGGCATAACACTGCTCAATTTCAGCGCTGTTTTACCTATAATGCAGTTAAAAATTGACGTCAAGGGAGCACCTAATCAATCCGTCTTTAAGCCTAGATTGAAGAAGTATATTGCCCAACTGCAGGGAGACCTGACGTAATCTTTTCAGTGATAAATATACGTATTTTTCCTTTTTTTGCATTAAATTCCTTAATTTATTAAATTTAAGCATGTGGTGTAATAAGAAAGTATTTCTGGCTTTTATGTATTATAGTCTGGTTTTTAAGATTACATATTTTTATATAAAACTTGGTCAGCTAGGGGGTTGTATAAGAGAAACTTTGTTGGATACCGCCCCCCATATCTATTGCTTTGTACATCTATTATTTTTATCCCTAATAAAGTCCTTTATTATTATTATTATTATTATTATTATTATTATTATTAATATGACACTTTTTAATGGATGAATTACTAATTGTACCTGCTACAGGCGTTAATAAAGATTTATTTATTTATTTACTCATCTTTTTTTAGGTCCGATTTTAATCTATTATTCACGATTTGCTTTAGGAACAATAGTTATTCGCCTACAAGCTGTGTGCCATTCTCTGTAAGACTATCATTAATGATGCGCAATTAACGAGATTCTAATAATCGCGCATATGCGCACACAGGGTGGCATTTTAAAATTTGCAATTAGACTAAAGAAGATATAAAAAAACCAAAAAATACTAATTCTACAAAAACGCGGAAGAATAAAAAAAAAGTATTTTGCGGACCACCCTCAGTAACCCCTGAAGTATTAGCATAGCTGAATATAGTTAATTGCGTTAGCTATATTCATCTATGGTATTAGGATTCATCTATGGTATTAGGCACTCTCATACCTGACTTGTGCTACCTGGCTGAAAGCTTATCAGAAATGCTTTTCGGTGATACCAAAATTAATTAGATTTAAGTACGAAATGCTAGCACATTTTTGAGAAAGTCTTTTAAAACTGACTTTTGCAAGACTTTTTCAAGGAAAATATGCTTACCAGGTATCCTGGATTTCGCAGGATATCCTGGATACAGGGTTCGTACATTAACGTACTCCTGAAAGTGTCAAATATCTTGGAATTTATAAAAGCCTTGCTAAAAATGAGAACGTATTTTTTTCCGTAATTCCTGCTAAGCTATTTGATAATTTATGAGACAGGTCAAAAATTGGAAAAACAGATCTTCTCTGTTATGAAATGTTTCAAATCCCTGAGAGATAAAATTTATCAGAGAACTGGAAATATATTTTTTTTGTTTTCATATTACAAATCACCTTAAAAAATATCCAGACAACAAAAAAAACAAATTAAATAATATTTTCTACTGTTTTTCGAAATACAGCTTCTTGTTTAGAATCCATTTGTTTCCCAAAATAACTGAACTTTTATGAAGAATTTTGTGTTTTTGATCCTAACCTAAATCAATTATATTCAACTGATGAAAATACCATTCAAAAATGCCCAATCCTAAATTAAACTGTTTTTTTTTTTAAATAATTAAAATTGTTTTTTCTTTCAAATTAAGTACGTTGGGGTTTGGAACCTTCGGCAAGATGCACTAAAACAGAGTTTTATCCACAATACTTGTCAAGTCCACCACAAGGGACAGTACAACCAAAAATATAATATGTAGGCGTCTTTCAGGCGATGATGTAAGCAAATGTGTCTCAGCCTTGGGTAGAGCTTATTGGAATGATATTCTCCTGGAGAGCATGGATGTAGATGGCTGGTCTGTGTTGTTTAATCAAGTATTTATAAATATGGTTGAAGCTTTTTGTCCACAAAAAACAAAGACGATACATAAATCTAATAAGAACATTAAATGGTTTAATCAGCACATTAAAGACATGCATGAAACTCTAAGATCTCTGACAGATTTGAATAACCAGTATCCTAATTTAGATATTTCTGAAACAGTTAAGCAATATAGAAATAACTATAGAAAAACTATTCTTGATACAAAAAGCAAATATGTTTCAAAAAAAATAGAAGAATCATCAAATAAGTCTAAAAGTGCATGGCAAGTCATTAATCAAAATAGGCCAGTGCATATAAAACAAAATACTACAGATATTTCTGCAGAAATGTTTAACAATTTTTTTTCAACGATTGGGAAAACTACAAGTAAACAGATTCCAAATCTTTCTAACGTTGATCCAGTTTGTTTCTTATCAAATATCAATGCAAGTAAACATTCACTCTTCCTCTGTCCAGCTGATGAAATTGAAATATCTGAAATAATAAATAATTTAAGTAGCAGTAATGCAAGAGATATTTTTGGTATTAGCAACAAAATGCTGAAGTGTTTTCGAGATGTTAACATTTTTCCTCTCAAAACCATAGAGAATAAATGTTTTGAAGATGGTCTATTTCCATCAAACCTGAAAGTGGCAAGAGTTACTCCAATTTATAAAAAGGGTGAAGAGCGGGACGTCCAAAATTACCGTCCAATAAGTGCCATTCCTTCGGTCTCCAAAATTATTGAAGTGGCATTTAATAATAGGCTACTGGCCATTTTAGAAAAAAATAATTTGCGCTTTCCAACCCAATTTGGATACAGGAAAAAACTATCAACCAAACATGCTATAGCTGAGTTAGTGCAGTACATAGTTCGGGCTTTGGAGGAAGGTCTGGTTGTATCTAGTACATTCTGCGATCTATCAAGGGCTTCCGACTGTGTAGACCATTCCATACTCTTAAAAAAGTTGAGTCACTACGGAGTGAGAGGAAATGCCTTAAATTTCTCAGGATCCTATCTCACAGATAGAAAGCAATGTACAGAATTCAATGGTGTTAGGTCGTCTACATTGGCTGTGGATGTGGGTGTACCACAGGGCTCAATCTTGGGTCTTCTGCTATTTATCATTTATGTGAATGATTTACCACCGAATGTGGTGGACGCAGTAACTATACAACTTGCCGATGACACCACCTTGTTGACTAAACATCAATGTCTTGGAGATGCAAAACTTGCTAATCCACTGCTACTGGAAACAGTAAACAAATGGTTCTCTTCAAATCGGCTCTGCCTCAACTGCGCTAAGACTAAACACTTGAACTTCTCATTAAAGGAAATAAGTAATAATGGCAGTGAGTGTGTTAGGTTTTTGGGAGTAACCCTAGACAGTAGATTAACTTGGAAATCACAATTAGAGGACCTGGCAAGGAAACTATCTCAAACTGTTTTCTTACTACGGCAAATTATAAAATTTATACCTTTGGAAATATCTTTGATCACATATTTTGGTTTATTTCACAGCCATCTGAATTATAGCATACTATTTTGGGGGAACTCAACTGATTGGCAAATAATTTTTGTCATCCAAAAGTATGAAATAAGAACTATTTTAAAATTAAAATCTCTAGAATCATGCAGGCCCTATTTCAAAACATTAAATATAATGACAGTACCAGCACTATTTATTTACAATTGTATATTATCTGTTAAAGAGAGGGTTGAATCTCTCACCCGCCATACCGACATACATAAATATGAAACCCGGCAAAGACACAGATTGGTTGTTCCTCAGATTAGGTTATCTTTAACAAAAAAGAGCTTTATCTATGTATCAGTCCAATGTTTTAATAAGCTGCCTTTGAATCTTCAAACCTTGCCAATACCTAAGCTTAAGAAATCAATTAAAAAACTGTTGATAAAAGTGTGTCCATATACCCTTGATGAATTTCTAAATTGTGTACTGACTTTTTTGTAAATGTTATGTGGGTATGTTTAACTAGGTTAGATAATGAGGTTGTATTAAATAAGATGCCTTTTGCTCGTATAGTAGTTTAGGCACTATTTATATGTATTAAGTTTAGGCTAGTAAAAAGAGATTTTTTTTTGTGCAATTTGATTTAATTTTAGTGTAATTTTATGACAATGCTGAAACTGTAGGTTAAATGAGCAAATAAAGACATTCAATTCAATTCAATACCGAAACAGAATTTTTGCACTCGACGCGCGTTTCGCTAACCATGTTAGCATCATCAGGAGATGATTAAAGGTTAAACTCTGTTTTAGTTTCAAATTAAGGCTCAAAATCTGACTACGGCAGATTTTTTTTTAGTATGTACGTGAGCTTGGACTGAGAGTAGATTAGGCAAAGGCTGAACTTTAAATAAAGATAAATTTAACCCTCACTTATAAAGACTTTTACTGCTATTTCTTCAAAAATAAGCAATTGCTTTTAGCTGCAAAGAAAGGTATATACATTTAAGCTAATCAATATATTTTATTTGTATTATTTGTATGACTTGGTTACACTGCTTTGCTACAAACGAAAGCAGTAATATGTTATATGTTAAGAGTCCTGTTTTTATCGCTATCCTGCATTCTTCCAGCACATGTCCTGCAAATTCGATCGAAAAACTAAAAAATAATCGTAATGATGAGAAAGGATTTCAAGCCTAGAGCCAAAATTCTCTATTTTGTGTAATAAGGCGAATATTTTTGGTCGCTCTTTCTTGTAAAATCTTCAAAAATTTAATCTTTAAAATTTAACGGGCTTGTTGTTATCACTTGTGTTTGTATTTTTCCTTGAAATTTATTTTAAATTCAGAAATGGCGTATTCTATGGAAGAATAAGTAGAAATGATTTTTCTTTACGATGCTAAGGATATGTGCTATCAAATAGCACATTATTTTTAATGAACGGCATCATGACAAAGACTTTAGACACGTCTGCATAGGAGATTTGTATTCAAAATTTCAAAAAAGTAGATTCGTTAATAATAAAAAAAAGCAGCAAGAGTTTTAGATGAAGATATGCAGATTGAAGTTATTGGCCAAGTTTCTATAAATGCAAACGTGTCAACGCGTCATTTAACGGCAGTATCCAGAGAATCTGTTAAAAAAGGAATGGAAATGCATATAGATGACCCTTATAAATGAAAATTTTGCAAGATTTGGCGACGATAACCCGGGCAGAAGATTCAGTTTTGTGAAACGATGACAGGCAGAATTACAGTAACACTCGAATATATAAAAAACATTTGCTTCATAGACGAGCCTTCTTTTTTCTTAAATGAACATATTTGTCGTTATTGGAATGACATTCATCCATATCATTTTACAGAGGGGCATACTCAATATCCACAAAAAGCCTTATTAAAGGAAATTTAATCGGCTAAGTTTACGCTGAAATGATCAACCAAACTATAGAGACCTCGACTGTTCATGAACTTGAAAATTAAAGAGATTTACAAGGCAATCTAAGTTATTCCATCAAGATGGTGCACCTCCATACTATGATGTAGTGGCGAAAGGGCGGTTGGACCAAAATTATCCAAACCAGTGGATTAGGTACAATCGAGTGGTCGCCAAGATCATCAGACCATACCCCTATGGACTTCTTTTTATGGGATTACATTAAATCACTAGTTTACAAAACCCAGCCCGATTCTCTGGAAAAATTGCGTTACAGAGTAATTGATGCTGATCGATGTATTTCAAGAGACATTTTTCAGAAAGTTAGGGAGGAATATGAAAAATCGACTTTATTTCTGTATTGAACAAAATGCAAATAATTTTGAGCCCGAAATAAAATAGTAAAAAAATACAATTATTTGCGCGTTATTGCAAAAAATGAAGTTTTCGCACTACAATAGTATTTTAATTTAGGCTCGGGATCTTATTTCATCATTTAAGTTTATTACCTAATTTTTTATTGTCAAATATTGAAAAGCCAGTTCAGAATCAGAAAATTTTGCTAACATTTCGTAGTATTTTACATTGGATGAGGGTACTGTTTCAGGGATGGGTGAGCGCGGTCCGCAAAATACCTAATTTATATTTCCCCGCGTTTTTGTCAAATGACATTTTTATGTTTCTTCTTTAGTGCAGAACGTGAAACAAATCAGATTTGTGAGAGTTTTCGATGATATAAGCATTTTTAGTGGTTATAGCTTTTGAAGTTAAAGGGTATCTAACTTAGAAAAATATCGGTATAGATGCAAGAATTTAATAACACTGATATTTGCTAGTAAAGTTTATTTGTCTAGCGAATACATGACAATTTTTAAGAGCTCATTTAGGAAAAAAATATAAATCATATAACACAATTTCTATACGGCATATTCCAAAAGGACGAAAACAGTCAAATATCAAAGGAATCGCTTATTAAATCTTGATGAAAATTAGTATACAAGAGTAGCACCGACAATGTTGCCACGTCAATAAATGTTTGAGAATCTATGTCAATATTTTATTTTAAATGAATGCTCCCGTATATTTTTAAATTCCTGTCTTGAGTTTTAACTTAATTTGTCTAAAATTAGTATTGAAATTGAGAAATAATGAAATCGTTGTCATCTATGACGGGTAGATTGCAACTTGCCAGGATTAATTCCATTATCTTGGATACATTTCAATATCTGAAAGAAAATGGGTATGGGGAGCCTCTATCTTGAAATTAGAAAAACATTGCAAATATTTAAGTTGTTAATGATACAAATGTAAACATAAAAGTACCGCAAAGTCTTTCTTTCTTTATCGCCCTCGTACGATTATTAGCGGAGCCTTAACAAGGCATCCGTATAAATACTGCAAGCATGTCTAAAATTGACAGACTTAAATCTCTTAATTAGGTCGAACCCAGCCAAATATCGCTTTGGCAGGATTGTAATTAAAGAAATTCGCTAATTAGTTGTTAAAAACTTGTAGGTTTCACTTGGACTGACTTCGCTTTCGTACACTGGCATTATCTTTTGTGTATTGACGTTGGCATCGGTTCCTGTTAGCGTATTGGAAAAATCTTAAAATGTACCGCTATCGTGACTTGATGAGTTCAAATTTAAGAATTTAATTGACAAGTTGTTGTTAATGGACCACCATTCGGATCTTTTGAATTTTGTTGCGTTATTAAATTCGGTTGCTCCTTTTTGTTTGGAGCATAATAGATGAGACTAAAGTAGATTCAACACAAGTTTGCAATAGCATGTTTTCTTAGACCTTATACAATATACAACGCGTTCACAATTTGTCATATTGTGCATTTTCTGATATCGGTCCTATGTATACAGAGGATATTGCTGCATCGGAGATCTTTTTATATTTAATAATCCATTTTGTATTGCAATTTTTACGGAAAATTCTGAGCAAATGTTATGTGAAACAGCCGTTATCTAAAATTACCTATTTTCGAAATATTAACGGCTGAAATTTAAAATATATTATAGTTTTAGAATTGCTATTTTCAGTAGTATAACTAACAAACTTTTTTAGTAGGAGGCGGAGGACAACTAACTAGACATTCTACAATTATTTCGTTACTTTTCCAAAGCTTATTTGGAACTATTTTTCAATTAACGTGCCGTGAAATACGTTTTTTCTGCCAAGAGTTTCAAATGATAATGACGGATGATCATTTGGTTCTGCTTTTCAGATGAATGATTCACTGAACCAATATATCTGGAGTTCCTGCCATATGAAGTAGTTTTAAGTAACTTTGTTTCCTGAACTAAATATATCAATATTAATTAAATCCCAGAAGCTTTCAAGATGATTCAGAAGTAAGATTTGTTTGCTTAAGTACGAAATTTTCCATGAAATGGATTGGGCGAAGATGAACAATGGAGTGGCCAGATACCTTCCAGGACTTAACGGTTCTCGATTATTTTGAATGGAGTTGAATAGATTGAGAAAATTACAAGCCATCTATAGAAGTATTCAAAATAGCTGAAGCAATCATGGACCATGTAACAAACTAATCACTCAAGCTTTTGTATTATTTAGAATAGAATAAATATGTTCTAATGCTTGAAATGTTTTCTAGAAAATTTTTATTCTAATTTTTGTCAGTATTCGAAAACTAATTTTGAAATAAATATTATTTCCAAGTGCACATTGGACAGGCATGTCATATCTTCGATCGATTATTGATTGGCCAGTGATTTATCCACAACCATTGACCAATTAAATTATTTGGTAATCCTGCTTCTTGAAGATTAGCTGGTCCAGATGAGATTTGAAATACTGGATATAGAACAGTTCAGAAAAAGTAATTGTATACTTTCATGGCTGACAAAAGATGTTAACAAACTAATATAGAGAGCCGATAAGAAGGGCCTATCTAGCTACAAAACGAAAATATTATAATGCTAACTATAGGAAATTGGGAAAGAAAGCCTAATAGATAAGACGAAATGACATCCTCCTGGACCAGAAAAAACATATCGCTCGAGTACTTAATGTGAGTAGACCAATTGAATTGAATTCTAACTCATCGAATAATTACGAGTTAATCTGTTGTTGCTCTCGCTTAATTAAGTACCATCAAAATGGATAACGGTGAATTTAGAACTCAGGGGAAAGTTACTGACTAGCAGAAAGGGGTAAGCATGGGTTGCACTTTTAGTAGAGGTGTTCAAGAAATATCCATGATAAACTTTCGACAGAGCATAGAGGCGCGATAGAAGAAGATCAGAGTGGCTCTATATGAGAGGAACATCATGTAGAGATGAAACATGGTCAAAATAATTGCCGCAGGACAAGAATCCCGTAATGAATTTATTGACTTGGAAAAAGCCTATGATATGGTCTCAAAAGTTATGGAAAACACGGAATCTGAACAGAATTCTGCTAAGAGCAGTGTTGCTCAAATTAAGTTTACCAAAAACACCCTACTGATCTAAGTAGGACAATCCAAAAAACAATTGACTTCATGAGAACTTTACAAAAGTTTTAAGGAATATATTGCACACTTTTAGATTTAGTAGACCCCTTAGATTTCACATACTCGTTAGAAATGCGTGGTTGGGTATGAGCCGCAGCCCATGTCCGGATGATGGTACCGTTTGGTACACAGATGTTTCCAAAATGGTAGTGGTATTGGTGTGGGTTTGTATGGAGAAACCATAGGGAAGAGGCTTGCCTTCGCTCCTTAGAATTATTCAACCGTATTCCAGGTCGAGATGTAGGCAATCTTCAAATGTGGGTATGAGAATCTGTTAAGAGTTTTCAGAGGGGAAGATAGCTACCTCTACCCGGATACCAGAGTTGTTTTCTCGGCCCTTGAGTCTGATACAGTTAATTTTGCGCTATTATGTGAGTGTAGGAATTTCTTGACGTCTTGGTCGGTTATAATAGGTTCAGTCTTGTTTGGATTCCGAGACACTCGAACGAGGAGACTGATAGTCTGGAACGACAGGTTTCTGCAATGTGTAAAATGGGGCATGAGCCTGTAATAGATATGCTCTACACTACGACTGCCTCCATCCTAAATAATGCAATGAATAAATGGGCGGGCGGATGATCTACGGTGGACTACTTCGGGAAAAAGGCAGGCTGGGCTACTCTTAGATGAACTAGTGTCTTCTGAAACGAGTGCCTTTCTGCCTGTGAAAAAGGGGACATTAGGCTTGTGACAGGGCTCCTCACAGGACACTGCCACTTAAACATGAGCTTGTACATGCTGCGAAACATAGGAGATCCGGAATGCAGGTGGTGTTTGGGAGAAAAGAAATCATCCACTCGTGTTCTTGTCGACTGTCCAGCGTTCGTTGGGCTAAGATAGTTGCAATTCGGAAGCTGCGTGCTGAACTCGGAAGACACAAGGAAGATCCAGTCAAAGAAGGTGTGTGCTTTCGCAAGGGAGGCCAAACTACCGAATTGAATTGCTCTGTGGGTGGGCGCATAGTGGGCCAAAACTGATGGCTTACGTGCAGGTGATTTCCCGCCCGCCTTTCGAATTAATTCATTCAAGGAGATTCAATCAAATAAGTAAGAAGATCAATTTGCCTTAAACATGCGCTTTAACAGTTGCGGCACAGCCAATTCATAAAAAGTTTATGGCCTTTTAATTGGGTTAGTTTGGGTTAGGACTGATTAAATTTCTCTTTTAAAACTAGTTGCTTCTGATAGCTATCTAAACTTATTATGCTGCTTAAAAGTGAATATGACACTCAAAGGAATAGCATCACCTAGGCAGATGATATATTTAGCTTTGCTGATTATGAAGCCAAATTAATTGCATGAAGCTCCTACAATTTACAATAAATAGTGCGAAAGCTATGTCAATAGCAATTGGTGGAATTGAGTCTTCGAGTAAGTTTATTGAAGAAGGAATACATTGCTCTTAATTTGAATGCATATTTGTATGTGTTCGTATTCGATTACACCGAGGTAAAACGATTAATTAAGAATAATTATTATTGATAAAAATATCCCACGTCAAACCGAAGTTGGATGTTATGGAGATAACTAGAAGCGGATTGGGTAGGTTGTGGTTTAATCGGTATTTGACTTCAAAGGAGAAGGCACCTAAAAGAAGCATCAGAACATCTAAATTTGGAAGAAGAACTATTATGAACGCCACAGACTTTGTAGTTGAACGGGCTTAAAGAGAATAATTGAGGCGGTTCGGAGACACACCCGTTTAACATAAAATGCTTCCAGTTTAAACTCTTAGGTCGAAGTAAAAGATGATGACCAGAATCGCTGTGAAAACTAGAAACATGAAAGAAAAGCATTAAGGCATTAGCCTGAATGGTAATAAATAATCAGTGAGTTTTAACAAATATTTTTCAGCGAACTTGTATGTAATATACTACATGACCATCAGAATGAACTCGATCAATACCCTGTAGATGTATTATTGACTCGATACGATAGGAGTATCAGGCCTGGATCCTAATCATATAAATTGAAGGATATAAAAGGTGAACCCATCATCACTGAATTCTAAAAAACTTTTTAATGAATCGGGAGTTTCTTCTTACACATTGACACGGACAAGTGTATATAGAAAACTGGCATCAACTTAAATGATGATGTGGTAAATTTTTCTTGTACTTTCAAACGACATTTTAAGACTCTATTGTCAAATTTGCTCAAGTAAAAAATTTATATTATACCAGCAGGTTTTGCTCATATTCGATTTTTCCAACTGAATCAACGCAAAAGCTCTTTCAAATAGTCACATGAAAACAACAAGATGACAATCATCATTCTTAATGATATTCATAAACCGTTTTTAAACTATCTTTTAAGATGGGATGGACTAGCTTCGATTTCTTGAAGGATTAATGATGCTGCGGACGACAACAAACATTACAATGCATTTTATCAGCTATTAACTAGCGACGGTATTGATTGAATATTCTTATGAGGTGCCAATTCGATTATGTCCCGAACAAATTAAGTTATAACATTAACGTCAGAAATAATTATTAAAACGAACAAAAAATTAATTTAAAAGTTTTTTTTTGGGTAGGCTTTCATTAAAACGTCGATAGGTTGCGAGAAAGTTTTTGTTATCTTATAGACGCGTCTTTCAAGTTAATATTGGGCGTTTTCAATTATTGTTCTAAGCCACACAGAATAATATGTGATGATAATTTTGACGAAAATGTTGAAAATAAAATTAGGTTCAAATATTTTTATTAACAAACCACTAATTATACCATCAACGAGCATGTCGAATAGAATCCAAACCAATTTTTGATCTAGAGAACTGGGGTTCCTCTTGGACGCCGTAGTTCATATGATTTTACCTCATTTATATATTATTGATTTTAAAGTGAATCTTGGGTAAAGTGTATAGTAATAGTACATAAGCGAACACTACATATTTTTGCCAAATATACAGACTGAGATGTTGAGAGAAGATTCTAAAGATATAGGTGTAATGGAATAGAATATCATGTGATATGTTGCTTTCAGTGGTTTTGAGTTCCATGAATTCAAATCAGCAATAAATTTTATTTTTAAAATAAGTCATACTTGTTTTGCTATTGATATCGTTAAGGATCCTCATCAAAATATATCTGAATATCACGATCTCCTCTAAAATATCAAACTATCTCAAAGGAATGCTCTCTTAATTTATACCGATCGATGGAATCGAATCATTACGAATGTATCTTATTGATCTGGAAATAAATCTGAATCGAAAATGGTGTTTTGATTCTCGAGTGATGATAAGTCTTTTAAGTGATGCAGTTTGTATGGTAATGGCATAGCTAAAGAATTGTAGCAATTTGTACTTACATACGTTTAAGTCAGTAGCTCGAGAATAATTTTACTTTTATGGTCAATTTAAATGAAAATAAATTAAAATTAGATTTAGTTTAGGTGAGCACTTATTGGAAAAAAGTAAAATTGTTTGAACTGAACCTGCTTTTTGCAAAGAATAAGATTTGTTTGAGAAATTACAATTTTTTTATGCTTATAACTAGTTGAACTAATAAAATCTAGGTAATGAATATTGAGTCTTTTAAAAGATTAAATTAGTTCTACAAAAACGCTTCTCATGTTCCTGGAATATTATTTTTCCAACCCTTTGTATAGCATTTAGTAATACCTTTTTGATATTAAACATAAATTATTTAGTTCTGGTAAATATACTTTCTGTGATTTACTAATATTTTATGAATTGTTGTTCATGTTAGTTTATGCAAAATTGAATTTGATCTTCAACTTTTAATTCAGTACAATCGAGCTTTTCACATAATATACTTTCATAATGAATAAAAAATTGATAATCAATTCCCTACAGTTATACAGAAAGAAGAAGGATATTTTAACAAGATAATATTAATTTATAAGTGAAAATGCTTTAACCTTATTAAATAAAACTACTCCAGTTTGGTGATTTTTCTTAGTAATATGTACGCAAACTACTGTACCTCAAAGACATCTTCATATGAACTTTTTGCCACATAATTCGAAGAAAAGTAAGGAATTTGAAATAACGTTGAATAAAATCTAATTGTTTCAAGATATTTCGAGTTTGTTGCGCCACTGGCATATTATTTCGATTCAAAATGTTAATTGTTAGTAATTAAGAAGAGTAATCAAACTTAAAATCGACACTATCTTCCGAGAAGTACTGTCGATAACCTCTCGGGCTGTTAATTTATTCTTGCGAATTCTTGCTACATTAAATTCAGTTGCGAATTCTTAGGGTAATTAACATGAAACTTTTCGTCATTTGGTGCTTTTGTTAAATATGTTTCTGCAAGAAATGCATTTTATTTTATTTTTTGTTAAAATATGTGGTCGTTGTGATACGCAGTTCATATGTATAGTAAACTTCAAAACAATAACAATAAACCATGTTTCTATATCGTTTCTAAAAATAAAACAATAATTGTGATATGCAAGATGTTAAATAAATTCTATTAGTTTTAACGCCTGATATATTGCAAGCTAAAGGTTAACCAAGTTTAATTTAACACTCAAGTAGCAATTTAATATTATATTAAAGCTATTATAAGGCTACTTTGCTTCTTTAACTATTCTTGAAACGCTTTTACAGCTATTACACAGGGTGTTATTTAAGTATGTAGCCAAACTCCACAAGATGACTCTTTGAGTGATTTTAAGACAAAAAGGTTATATAAACCTAGGTTTGGAAATAAACTGTTTCCAGGATACAGGGTGTCAAATTTAAAACAAATCGTTTTTTCTTGTAAAATTCTAAATAATCTTTCGGTCGATTTTGTTAAAATTTGGCAGTAGTATTTACTATGGCAAGGGGCTAATTTAGCCCTTAATATATTAATTATCATTCAGTGGCGTCCCGGAAGTCAAACTTCTGGATATTTTTGATAAAAAAAACTGTAAGCCACTCACCTTTTAAAAAAATCTATATATTTTAAATTAACCAACTAAAAATACAACTTTGCTATTCCTTGTATTAACTTGCTTAGTTTTCGAGAAAAAAATTAAAATCACTTTTTTGTGATATGATCTAGGGACATTTAATAGTAGTTTTTATTTATTTTTCCTAAAAAGTAAGCAACATACGAAAATAATTTTATCATGCGGAAAATATAACGTTTAATAATAGTATTTATTCAGTCTGTTTAATTTATTTAAACAAAATATTTTCAATTGTTAAAGAACATTTGGTATGTACTATTTAAATAACCACAATCATATTTCAATATTGTGTTTTGAAAATATGTGTAATTAGTTATAATTTATTAAATTTTCTACTCCTATGCCACGATACACAATAAACTATTGCTCGAAAGTCTAACCTAGCCTACAGTGATTTATATGTATCACTTTCCGCGTACAAAAGAAATTATTTATGATTCAGACCAATCTATGGGAAGATTTTTTTTTAAATGAACGAAAATATTAAAATTTTTTCAGTTTTCTGTAATTTCTTTTAAAAGTTATGAGACACCTCTCCAAGCCGTTTCAACTTCCTGGTATTTTCTACTTCGAAGTGGGAGAAATCTTAAACATTTTCTCAATTTCGTGCAATTTTTCTCAAAAATTATAAATATGCGTAAACTGCCTGGTTCAAAAATATTTAAAATATTAATAATTTTGTGCAATTGTCGCAGGAACCATGATCTTAGAAATTTCTTCAATTTTATGTAATTTTTCTTGAAAATTTTAGTGCAACCTTCTAACTTAGTCTATTTTGATTTGAATTTTCATCCTCCCAACGCCAACCTATGAGGGCATTTCCTAATTTCAAAGGGTGCAAATTTTAAAATTATTCGCAATGTTCTCTAATTATTTTTTGTAATTTCTCTCAAAAGTTATGAGACACTTCTCCAAGCTATTTCAACTTCCTGGTATTTTTCACTTTTAAATAAGATTAAATGAAATTAAAATTTTCCCAATTTCGTGCAATTTTTCAAAAAAAGTTATAAATATGATTTTTTTTGTGTAGTAAGCTGCATGGTACAAAAATATATAATTGTGACTCACTTCAATTTTGGTAGATATTTTGGAAGTTTAAAGCTCAAAAATATTTAAGATATTAATAATTTTATAAATTTTAAGCAGGAACCTTGATCTTAGAAATATCCTCAATTTTATGTAACTTTCCTTGAACATTTTAATGCAACCTTCTAACCTAGTCTATATTGATTTATATATATAATATTCCCAACGCCAACCTATAAGGACATTTCCTATTTTCAAAGAGTGTAAATTTTAAAATTATATTCCTAATTTTCTGTAATTTCTTTCAAAAGTCATAAGTCAGTTTTCTAATATAGTCTACGTTGCGTTAAGTACTACATCCTGAAAAATAATAAGGGTATTTATTTTTAAAGGCCAGAAGTACTAAAACAAATCTCAGTACTGTGAAAGTACTTTCAAAAGTCATATACAGTACAAAAAAAATAAAGGTGCTTGTGGATCTTTACTTTCGATCGCCTAACCGTACTACACATTTTGTATGTAACGATTCCGTTCGCGTTCAAGTATGCATAACACGATCACCAGCTTACCCTGAGAAATGTCACACTTCAAAAATAAGTAATGCTTACATCACTACTGAACCTAGGTCTTCCGTAGCTCTATCCATTTTTGACTATTCTATGCTACCTCAATTCAGTCGGTCTTTATCTGTTTGTGGTCGTCGCTCCATCGGGTTGGTGAGCGACCGCTACTTCGAAGAGTATCTCTGTGTGGTCTGCATTCAAGTATCTTTAAAGTCCAGCGGTTGCCCAAAAATTGCGCCTCATGGCCAACCCATGCAGCTCCACTTTAAGGTTCTTATATGAGCAACCGCATATATCACTCCTATCCTCCACTCCTTTATTCTGTTGCTTGGAATCCTGTCTCTTAGAGAAATGCCTAACATTGACCTCTCCGCGCGATATTTACTTTGTTTGTAGTGTTTTTTTGCAAGGGTAAGTGTTTCAACCCCATAGATAAGCAGAGGCAACGCGCACTAGTCGAATACTCTTTTTTTTAGACATATTAGAATCTCTGACTTGGAGATGATACTGCTATATAGTTTCCTGGGGAGGCTGGGGGCATACAGTGTGGGGCAGCACGGACACCAACCAAAGAGGTGAGTCATTATACAATTATTTACTAGGGGAGGGGCTGGCTGTTAATAACAGGGGCTCAGAACCAACATTTGTAACGGCCAATAGGCAGGAGGTAATAGACCTAACGATCAGTGATAATCTCTTACCCACAATAATCTCAGATTGGATAGTGTCATCAGAGCCCTCGTGTTCTGATTATAAACATATTCTCTTCAATCTGAAAACAGGTGAAAGACCCATTATTGATACAGAGACCCTAAGTGCACTGATTGGGCTGGTTTTAGTCTAACCATTCAGGAGTAGATGCGGACCTTTATTGGAAATATATCAAATCGTGATGAGCTTGAGCTGGCCTCGGAGCAACTGAGGACAGTCATAAATACGGCTTATCATGAAAACTGTCCACTCAAGATTTAAAGGGATAACAGAAGAACCACTTGGTGGAACAACTCCCTTGACAAACAAAGGAAGGAGGTTCGTAAACTCTTTAAGAGCTAAAGAGACCGGTATATGGGATCAATACAGAACTGCTCTAACGCACTACAACAAAGACATCAGAGAGGCAAAAAGGAATTCATGGGAAACCTTCTGCCAAAGCATAACAGATGCACCTGGCAGTGCTAGGATCCATAGAATCCTCTCTAGAGAACCCGTTCAGGAGTTAGGATCGCTAAAACGACCTGACGCATCCTTTACGAAACCTGGCATAGAAACGTTAGAGCTTCTGGGTAAGACTCATTTCCCGTGATGTCGGATTTTGCATAATGATGAAGAGAAGCCTGTTTGGGACCGATCAAATCGGCCAAAAACGGGCGACTGGATTGTCCCCAAGAACATCATTAACGCATCAACAATTAAAAGTGCTTTTCTATTGTTTCAGCCTTTTAAATCACCT
This sequence comes from Pissodes strobi, assembly GCA_016904865.1. Taxonomy (NCBI): domain Eukaryota; kingdom Metazoa; phylum Arthropoda; class Insecta; order Coleoptera; family Curculionidae; genus Pissodes; species Pissodes strobi. Next base: position 20,262 of record JAEQML010057977.1, read on the forward strand.
GGTTAGGACGGAATATTTCCAGCACTGCTGCAGAACGGTCTGGAGGTATCAACACCGTTCTTAATCAAACTTTTTAGAGTCTAGCGAGTAATTATATACCTAGCAGCTGGACTAACATCAGAGTGGTGTACATCCCAGAGATGGGACGTACGACAACACCTAACTCAAGGAGACCAATAATTCTGACCTCCTTTATGTTGAAATGCATGGAAAAGATACTCGACGTGCACATTAGAACGGGTGCACTTGGTGAGTATCCACTGAATGCTCACCAATATGCGTATCAGACCGGCAAATCTACAGACCTAGCACTAAACAACCTTATCGGGAACATAACTCAAGCGTTAGAAAGCAAGTCTTTCGCGATGGGTGTGTTCTCAGACATTGAAGGAGCATTCAATAATGCATTATCAAACTCCTTATATACAGTATTAGCTGAAAGAGGGGTTGAACCACAAATAAGGAGCTGGATCGGAAGTATGTTAAACTACAGGGGGGATAGCTACAGATTCAGCCGTTAGGCGATGGCCACAGGTCGAGGTTCTGTCGCCCTGTCTGTGGTCTCTCCTGATGGATGATCTGTTGGCGGTTCTCTCGCTGTGGGATGTGGAGGTGCAGGTATACGCGGATGATCTAGTAATACTGATTAGATGCAACTCGCAAAGAACTATCTCAGAGGATCTGCAAGAGGTGCTAACCGTGGTCTATGACTAGTGTGAATGGGAACAACTATCTGTGAACCCACACAAAACAGTTATAGTACCATTCACAAGGAAGAAAAGGCTGGAAGACCTAAGACCACCTTCACTTAAAGGAGAAACTATCCCATTTGCGAATACAGTGAAGTATCTGGGAATTACCCTAGATAAAACACTTAACTGGAATGCGCACCTGGATAAAATTGCCGCAAAAGCGAAACTGTCACTATGGACCGGCAGTCGCATTTGTGGCAAAACATGGGGCATACATCCCAAATAAATGCATTGGCTCTATATTGCGGGCATAAGACCAATGATAACATATGGAGCAGTAGCTTGATACTCTAAGAACTAACAGAGCTCCGCGAGAATCAAATTATCTACCTTACAAAGACAAGCGTGTCTGGCAATTAGTGCCGCCTTCGGCACTACAACCATGGCAGCGCTTGAGTGTCTTCTAAATCTGCCACCTCTTCAAAAGGTACTGGAGAAGGAGGTTAGATGAGCGACGCATAGATTGACACAGGTGGTGATCAACAATCCACAGGCGATCATCATGGTGCCCAACAGGCTGAAAAATGCCAATGCAGGACAGTGTGCTTGGTCTACCATTAGATGTTATGCCTACCAAAATTACCTATTACCATGCCTATGACGTCGTCCTACCAGAGAGGAACGAATGGGCAAAGGACTCGGAACATCTGAGAATAACAGAGAATAGTTGGTTCACTGACGGCTCCAAGACCAATGATGGTACAGGAGCCGCTGCATGGAATAAAAACGGTAAGGTTGAGTGTAAATGTACCCTAGGCAAACATGCAATCATTTTTCAGGCTGAAGTTAATGCCATTGATATGACTGCACAGTGGCTCATCGATAGGAACTGGAAAGGCAAGTCAATCAAAATTTTCTCGGACGGTCAAGCAGCTTTAAAAGCTCCTGAATCTAGCCGTTGTTCATCCAAAACAGTATGGAACTGCCAGGAACTACTCACCATACTAGGGAGAGAAAATAAACTTACACTGATCTGGATACCTTGATATACAGGATATGAAGGCAACGAAAAAGCTGATGCTCTTGCGAAGCAGGCGGCCGCAACGGCCTTCATAGGACCAGAACCAGTACTGGGAATAGCTTATAACACAGCTAAAGAAGCCCTCTCCAGGTGGACACAAAAGCAATTTGTAGACAAATAGAGAGAGTTACCAGGCCTAACTCATTGGCGGTGAATCTGCCATCAGGAGTGAGGACTGGACAATTTTTCAAGTTGGCCGACAGCAGATACAGGCTGTAGTAGGCATGTACACTGGCCATTGTCGGCGAAGAAGCCACATGAACAAGATAGGGCTCTCCGAAGAAACGGAATGCCGCTTGTGCTTGGAGGACGAAGAAACAATGGAGCATGCTGTATGCCATGCACTGTCCAGCAATGGAAAGAACAAACAACAAACACTCTTTGGAAATCCTCAAATCACACTTACAGATTTGAAAACTTTCCACCCCAGAAAGCTGTTCGATTTCATGAAAAGGATCGAGCCTCTCGCATAGTGGAAATCACAGATGTGAGCCACAATAGACCAAGGGTCGCAGTGGAGGGTTCTATTTGATCCCACTCACGTGTACAAATACAATACTGCTATATAGATTTCGTGACCGAGGTACTCATAAGATCTTACTTGTTCTTTGCCCTCCTCATTTATATCATTTGCCTTACTCATAACTTGATATGTCACGTGTGGGGTTTTCTTGGTGTTGATTTTGAGCCCAACGGAGTTTGGCGCTGCTTTGAGCCTCCGTAGCCTTTGTTTTGCTTAGTTCACACTATCTGCGATAATTAGGATATCGGCGATTCTCAAATGGTTCAGTTCCTCGCCCTCTATGTTAATTCATATGCCACCAGAGTCTATCTGCATGAACAAGCGTTATAGAAGGGTAGTGAATAATTTTGGTGATATGACATCTCTTTCAGAGCCGTCTCGCAACCGGACATATGTTTTCGCCCATTGGTACACGTGTTTGATGACATTAATGTATCAGTAGTCGATAGGGTAGTAAGAGCCTGCGATGATATTTCCTTTCTTATGTGGGCCCACTGGGAAAATGTCCTATTTTCTAAGCAAACATCGAATAGCTTTAAAATTGCTTTCAAGTTTCGCCGGTTTTTGGGACTTGACTGCTATGCCGTCGTCGCCAGTTGCCTTGCTACTCTTCATACCTTTGGAACCTCTCCTACCCTTGATTTTGTACGCTTTGTATTTGGATGTCACAGCTTGGTGCATTTTCATCTCTATATCGTGTCACGAAAAAAGGTTTCTATTATCTCTATTTTGCTGGTTTGCAGATACTTTTCCAGCCTTTGGAGAGTGACTTCTGTCATTGAATGCCTCTATTTTGCTCAATTATTCTCGAGATTTCATTTGTGTTTTACTTCTTCTGTTCTTTCGCACTTCCTTAAAGATTTCTTCATTTGGCTGCCTTAATTCTGCTACGTTTATTGTATGTTTATTTGCCAGATTTCTTTTCCTTTCCAAGAGTTGTTTGGTACTTGTACTAAGTTTTTTATTTCGTTGGATGCTTTGTGTCTGGTATTCTTTTACTGCGATTTTTATAGACTTTGTAATGAGTTCAGAGCTTTTATATCTGGATTTGGATTGGGATTCTAGGGAAAGGACATGACTTCTCCGGGTTGAGTATATGAGAAAGTATCAAGACTCGCGTTATCTCAATTTTGTAGAATTATTCGAAAAGTCGCAAGGCGTTAGTTAGGGCGTATAATTAAAGAAACGGAATCTAAAAAATATTTCAAATATGTCGAATTTATGCCAAGAGTCGTAAAGCAGTTAGTCCTTTAATTCAGTTTGCAGTGTCAGAAAAAAAAATTCATTGTAGGTAGGAGTGAAACCTTCATAAATCAAATCTAAGCGGTCAGCGATCCAAGTCCAAGCCACGTCCGACGTTGCTTAACTTCAGTGACTGGTCGAAGCTACTTTTTACTTTGTACTCTTCGTAAACATATAACAACTGTAAACTGTGTTCTATCTCATTCTCTCGCAAGCTATATCCTATATATCTATATCTTCTTATTAGTGTCGCATTTTTCGTTTCATCGAGTCTCAAATCACTCCGGTTCTCAGCCGGCTACCGGCGCTAAAGAAGCTTCCGCTTCAAAAAAACTTCCTCGAATAACAAATCTTAAAATTATTCACAATTTTGTATACATTTTCGCAAAACTTAAAAAACAGCCTCTTAAGCAAGACAAGAAGACTTAACGGAGTAAAAAAATAGTTAATTCTCACTTATGCCGCTAATTTCCCAACAATAGCTTAAACACTATATCCTCTGTCAAATAAAGTTAAGGCATTTAATTACTTCTGACATATTAATGTTAGTTTGTAGGTGGTATAGAAAAATAATAACCCAAATCTAGGTGATGGGTTAGGTCAAACACAATTGTTAGAGCGAATAACCCATATTTCACGATGTATTTATAATATGCCATCGGCGAAACATAATCACCATTTAAGCGTTTAAAAAAAGAAAAGGACCGCAAGTAATTAATCAAGGATATCTTAGAGCTATATAGTCTGGACTAGGGCTTAAAATTCCATGCAAGGAACAGCGTTAAATAGTTACTTTCTAGAGCATAAAGGGGTTATAAATTAGGTTCTAATTATAACTCTGCCTTAAGGTGACACAATCTAGAAAAGGCACAAGGATGGTTTAATCATAGGGGTTTTCGATGGCGATGGCGGTTTGGATAACCAATAAGTTATTTCTTTCTTTTAGTTCATAAGTTATATCGTTACCCTCAATGGGCAAACGTTAATGAATAAAACCGGAGATATTTATAATTATTGCAAGTTTTGATCCATAATTGGTAAAACCGAAGTAAATTAAAAATATTGATTTGACTAGAATCATAATAATAATTATTCTAAAAGCCTTATGAAAATGCAGCATATCATGATGATCCGCAATTACATCAGCGTTCGACATGTGACGATTCGCGACGGTACGGGCAAAAAGCATCAAAGAGTTTTGGCACCTGCTTAGGGGAAACGATCCTCTCAAACTGGATCATTCAGCATTAAACATTCAAAATTAAGTTCGTCGTAAGTCAATATTTATAACGGCAGGTGCAGCCGGCCTTACGTCACACTATTTTATGTGTAACGGACGCTTTGGTTAAAAATGTTATAATTTCTCATTTCTCGGCGACCATATTTGAGTCCCTACCTCTTTTAAGGGTAGAAATAGAAGTAGATAAGGAAATACACTTATTTCCACATCGTCTGTTGATAATTGGCTTTTAGAAAAGAGACCTTTTTTAGTTTCATCATGTTCGTCTTGAACTGGAAGCTTATCAACAAACGTGTCTTTAATTAATTAATTAAATAATGCAAATTAATAGTCAATTTTGATCTCTAAACCAGGCCCGCGTTAAGGCAAATTGGCACCCTAGGCACATTTTTTGCCGCCCTCTTTTCCTAATAAAAATTCATGTTCAAATTTTTATAACAACATATTTTCATTTTAAAAGAACTTCAACTTTAAAAACAGCTTTTTTTACACTGATTAGTGGTAATATAAACATACTGTCAGGTTTAATTAAACGCCACGCTTGGATGGCGTGCAAGTTATACAGCCCAGAATATGGATCGATCTACCTCAGGTGATAAGAGATAATAAAGAAGGCACCTCGGTAAAACAATAACAACGTCTATTGGTCAAGGGCATAAGACCAAAGACCTAGTGTGAGGAGTGATCATTCAAAACGCAATAAATCCATTTTTGACATTTTTGGAGATTGATATGAAATATTGACCAAAAACATGAAATATATCCACCAAACATATCAAAATAGATCAAAACGCAGCAATTCCTATTGAAATTTAACCCCTTAAATAAACCCTTCAATCAAAACGTAATAAATCCAAAAAAGTAAGATTTTATTCCCATTTAATTCTAAATTGTAATAAATCCCAATCAATTATTTGGTTTAAGTCATACAAGGTCAGTTAGATGGCAGTAGTATACGCTGGTTCGTTAGGATTGATTTTATGAAGCGATCAGCGATCTATTTTTAGCTGTCAGTTATTTGCCGATTTCATAGGTGGTAACACGAGAAAAGTATTTAAGAAGAAAAATTGACGAAAAATAGCCAGTGAAGGGGTTTTTGTTCAAGAAAAAGGTCTTAGAAATGCAAAAATTGCCCCCAAAAAACGCAGGTCGAGGAAAATCGGCAAAGCTTACAACTAGAACCAGTGCCCCTCAAGAATTCTATCCCAGAAAAAAAGAAACCATCTTTAAGGCATGTGATGCAGGAACAATTTGGTGCAGAATGGATGGAGGATCCAAGCCTATCCTAGTACAGGGATATTTTAGTTTCAGATAGCCAAATAGTAAACCAAGAAGGAGAAGAAGAAGGGGAGCAAGAATGCGCCTGCTTGGAACCTGATCATGGCGTTCAGATATAGTTTTCTTGATTTGTTATTTGTCCAGTTGCTTATTACTTTGTATGGTTTAATAAATTCTTATAAATAATATCCACATTTTTTATTTAACAAAACTTGTTCATACAAAATGAGATAAGTCCTGAAGTAATTCAATCAAACTGTAATAAATCCATTTAAGTCAATCAAAACGTAATAAATCCAATTTTTTTGCAAATAATTCTTCATCCCTATGAAAAAATATTATATAATATACATGATCAGTGCCGGACTGACACACTCAGTCTCTAATAAGGGATGGCCCCATAAGGGCAGTCCTGAATCGTTATTCTGTTTCAATGATGGATTTAAATTCTGCTCAAGGCTATGCTATGTTATCAAAATTATACTTTTTTAAATGGTCAATACTGAAGTATTTGTAAAATAATATAAGACCACCTATGCAAATGAGAAAAAAAAACAGTTAACTTGCCTAGAAAGCATCTTATATCACATGCGTGTTGAAAAATGTTTGAACACTAGTACCGTAAATTTGATCTTAACAGGCGTGTGATATTAATCGCTTTCTTAAGAATCTAAAGCATGATTTTTGTCATTTTCATACGTGGTCACAGTAAAATGTATGTAAGTTATTCTCATGTCAAAGTACCTTTCATTCTCAGAAGATTTCCGCAATTGGCTAACGCGTCATGTTATAAACCTCCTTGTTCGAAAAGTAGTACCTTCCAATACTTGATATGTAACATACAGACTCTAGATAGCAATCCATGTTAGTTCGGCCAAGCTTAAAGATAAAGTTTAGTTCTTTTTTTTGTAAAAGCTTCGCTTATTTTCAGTGAGGTAATTAGAAAAGTCTGATGAGGACGATTATACCAAGCCTGCCAAATTGGAAACAAACTGAAATGCACGGAAAAATATGAAAAATTCAATACACTTGCTTTTAGGTAGTGAAGTTTTTGTTGTGCAATTATTTAGAAGAATTTTATTTGCTGGAATGTGCCTAAATTAGTGAGCCAATTAATATTGTACCTATAAAATTTTCGAAATGAGAGTTGGTTGGATATTAATTTAATTTTCAAAATAAGGTACATTGTCCATCCTTTTTTAAATAACACCTTTATTTTGTTGTGTCCCGGAAAAAGAGAATGGGCCCACATATGTGTTTGCCTCAACTAAAAGTAAATATTTAATATTAGGTAAGTCTCACGAACGTAAACCCTAATTTTGTTTCGAAGCCTCATCCAAAACAAGTTCCACATTACAACTTAGGGATTTTCTGCCATCTAGAAGTTGGTGGAGCCTCCTTTTCCACTCGTCGACATTTGTGATCTGGCCTAATTTGCACTCTTCGAAGATAGCTCGTTCTGACCTACGCATCATTAATTGTAAACTCAATTTTAAATTTGACTTTTAACTTTATTAACCCTCAGTTTCCTATAATCTAAACTGAAATTAAATAAAGAAAATTAGAAGATAATGATCCTGACAACATATTGTAAATGTTGTTCCTGTTTATAAAAAGAATGACTGTCACAATATTGAGAACTACCGACAGATATCTCTGCTTAGTACATTTTCAAAAATATTTGAAAGGGTTGTTTATAATAAGATAATACATTTTATCGACCAGTTTAACATTCTAAATGTAGCACAGCTCGGATTTCTTCCAAATAAGTCAACGGAAACCGCTGAATTATATTTTTCGCTGCATTAACGATGGAAAACATGTGGTCCAAAAATTTTTTGATTTGTCCATAGCGTTTGATATCTACCATAAAAAAGTAATTTTTAGTCAGTAAATTGTATAATCTGGGAATTTGTGGGAAGATGCTGAAATGAATTGAGTCCTATGTAAGTGACAGAAGAATGACTGTTAAATATGGGTGGTGTCCAGTCTGAGGAGTGATGGATGGAGCTTGGGGTTCCACACGGCTCAGTGTGGGTCCATTGTTGTTTCTAATGTATGTGAATCATTTGCCTCTGAATGTTGGATGTGGACATGTTACCATGTATACGGACGACACAACCAATGCCAATAGTCTGGATGAATTGTACAAAAGTGTAACGAGTGTATGTAGCGATATGGAAGTATGGTGTAGGCAGAATGGACTGATCCTAAACATGGAAAAGACAGTTTATATGATTATGTTTAATCGTTTTTCTTTATCAGAGTCCGACTGCGAGGAAAGACTTAATATCAAGTTATCTAGTAAAACTAAATTTCTTGGGACCTATATTGACCCTCAACTATCTTTTTGTAATCATGTTGACTACGTATGTGCTAAATTAAACTCTGCTTTTTTTGCTGTACTGTGCTTAAAAAATACGCTTGATGCCGAGGGACTTCTATCTGTCTATTACGCTTTGGCATATGTCCTATAATATTGTTTCTTGGGGTGGAACTGGCGCGCACTGCAGCCGTATCTTTGTAAATCAAAAAAGGATATTAAGGCTTATTTTTAACCTACCGTCCCTAGAAAGTTGTAGAGGAAGTTTTGCCCAAAATAAAATTTTGACGTTTCCATCTATATATATATACTTAGTTTTATTTTCTTGGAAATAAAGTCCTTGTAAGTAACAACAAACATGTAATCTTGTTTACAGCTACATGTTACAAAAAAGTTTTAACGTTTCGGTTATTCACTAACCTTCATCAGAAATTGAAATAGTTTAACTTCAGACTGCAATTTAGAGACAAAAACATATACTAATACAAGATCATTAAATTAGTAGTATTTGAGATAACATACCTTCCATACAAAAATCTGAAGAACTTGCATGAAATTTCAAACAAACGCCCACAAATAATAACACTATTTCCAACATTTTACGGCACAAAGTATATGGTACGTCGACAAACACATAATGAATATATTTTAAAATTAACTAATAAAATAGGAATTTTGTAGATAGAGCAAAAAACACGAGAACGGAAAGTATGAATGTTTAAGGGGTCCAATTCCTTTTGGTATGAATAATTGATTCTCCTAGAAAAGTCCGATATTTTCTTTGGGTTTTTTTTTTCTCTTATTTTATGATATTATAATATATTCTGCTGAGTTGTTTTGTGTCAGTTTTGGCATTTACATTTCTATTTTTTTGAATTTCGATCATTTCGTGTATTTCCCGTCTCCTTGTATGGTTTTCTGTTTTTAATATTTTTACGTTCTCAAAGTCAAAACTATGCTGCTTTTCAATGCTATGAGTTGATAAGGCTGTTTTGTTTTTTTTGTCAAATTTATGTCCAGACATTCTATTTTTTAAATATTGGCTCGTTTGGCCAATATATACACCGTCGCAGTTCTTACAGGGGATTTCATATACTACATGGGTTTTTTTATCTTTTGGAATTTTTGATTTTAATATGCTAAAATTAGATTTTAAAAGATTGTGTCCCTTATGACTGACAGTAATGTCATGACTTTTAAATACTTTTTGTAGGTTTTCCGATAAATTTGGAATATATGGCATAGAGAGGTAATTCTTAATCGTGTTATCTTGTGTTTTTCTTTTTTTTCGATTGTCGTTATAGAATTTGTGAGTTCTTTTTTTAAAAATATCATTTATGATTTTAGTTGGATAGTTATTTATTTTTAGTGCGTCCTTGGCCTTGTCAATAGCTCTCTTTCTATGTTCTGGATCGGATAATTTTATAGCTCGGTCTGCAAGGCCTATAACGACAGATTTTTTTTGGGCAAAAGGATGTTGTGAATCAAAATTAAGATATCTAGAAGACCAAGTTTCTTTAGTATACCATTCTGTTCTTATATTGTTACTACTGTGATGGAGAGTAAGATCTAAAAAATTAATAGTACCTTCCAGTTCCTTTTCAATTGTAAATTGAATTTTTGGGTGGTAGCTATTGAATTGGCCTAGGGTATAATCACATTTATTGTTGGGAATTGCCATAATACAGTCATCGACGTAATCTTCTAGGACTAGTTGAGCTATAACACTGGATATTGCAGCACCCATAGCACAACCCTCTATCTGTTTATAGAAGATTTCATCGTACAAAAAATAGGTAGACTGTAAAGTAAGTTCGATTGCGTTTAGAAATTCATTTAATGGTATATCTGTGTATGATTTTAAATGATTCCATTTTTTTTTAATAACATTTTTTGCCACGCCAATAGGAATATTTGTGTATAGAGAAACAACGTCTAGTGATATTAATATATAGTTTTCTGGTAAGGTTTTATCTTTAATTTTATTTTTAAAGTCAAATGAATCTTTAATGTAGTAAGTATTTTGATTGACAATGTTTTGTAAAATATTTTTAAAAAATTTGGAGAGGTATTCAAAAGGTGATTGAATGCATGAAACAATAGGTCTTAGTGGAATATTTTGCTTATGAAGTTTCGGTAGGCCATAAATTCTTGGTGGTTGTGCGTTTAGAATTTTCAGTTTTTTTGCCGTACTTGGTGATATAAACATTTTATTTTCCCATTGTGTAACTAATTCGTTGTTTTTTTTTGGTACACATTTGTTGGATCACTTTTTAGTTCTTTATACGTGTTATCATCATGTAATAAATCGGAAATTTTTTTTATCATACTCTAAATTGCAGTCTGAAGCTAAACTATTTCAATTTCTGATGAAGGTTAGTGAATAACCGAAACGTTAAAACTTTTTTGTAACATGTAGCTGTAAACAAGATTACATGTTTGTTGTTACTTACAAGGACTTTATTCCCAAGAAAATAAAACTAAGTACACATTAGGAAGTCCAAGAACAAA
>MU192136.1:19499-31150 GCA_016904865.1 Pissodes strobi
ACTTAGAAGGACTAGAAGTAAAGAGCTGCTTCAGTAGAAGAAACAAGAAGAGCGATGGCTCAGCAATTTTAACTAAACCTTCATTGGATGTAGCTTCACTCCACTCAATATCAGATCTTAGTTTAGAGAATGTTGTTGAGGTAAGTGCAGTGTTCTTAAGGGATCTTAGTATCCATTTGGTGAAAATTTATAGGCCACCAGCAATAAAATTTTATTTCTAACAATTATTATAGTTGGAGACTTCAATGTCCACTTCAATACCGATCAAAGAGAGTGCACAATGCTCTGTGACTCTCTACTGAGCAAATTGCTTTAATCAGCTAGTTAGTGGGAGCACTAGACAAACTGCATCTCTTGATAATGTCTTTATTAATGTTTCTCCCTCATCTGTTTCTATTAGTATCATGGATTTGAGCGTCTCTGATCACTGTGGATAACTTGTTCAGCTAGCGATCAATTGCAGCCCGGTTTCGGTAAGGGAAGAGCAACATCATGACAGACTACATTGCTTCTACAACGCGATATATAAATAATGATGATCTTAATATTGACCAAAAATTTGACACTTTTATGGGGTTCATTGAGGGGGCAGTCCTTTCCCGAGAAAACCTTCCGGGTTCGCTCTGGTAGGCCGGCTGGAGATATTGGCTGGTTTGATAGTGAACTAAAGGAAAGGAGAAAAACAATATTGTTTCTGGCAGATTATTGTAAACTTAATAGTTCTAAGTGTGCCAATTCTGAACTGAAAAAACTAAAAAAAGATTATAAAAAGGCAAAAAGTCGCAAAAAAAACAATATAACAATAGATTAATAAATACTTCTACAAACCCCATAAAAAATATGGCAAATAATAAATGACTTCAGACCAAAGTCTGCTGATGGGGATGATAGGGGCACATCACCAACTGCAGAGGAATTTAACAATTACTTTGCTGGTACTGCCAATGGAGGAAACAGATACTGACCCTCTTCTAATGTTAAAGATCATAGGTCACAATGCCCAATCTTTTCTTTTGGCGAAGTTTCATTGATAGAAATTCGAGATATTATCAATAAGCTCAAAAGTAAAACCAATAGAGACCTCTATGGGCTCTCTGCCAAATTAATTAAAACAATTAAGATATCATATACATCCCTTTAGCAAAACTAATAAATCTTTATTTTAAAAGCGATACCTTTCCATCCAAGCGAAAAAAGGCTAAAGTTATACCCATTTATAAAAAGGGAGACAAATCACTGCCCTCCAACTGCTGACAGTGTTTTCCCAAATAATTGAAAAATGCATGGCTGTCAGGATTGCTGACTTTTTTGATACCAATAAACTATTTACATCTAGCCAGTTTGGCTTCCGGGGGAAGAGAAGCACAACTCTGGGCATCCTTAACTTGATTGATGGAATTATAGAATCTTTTGAAACTTTAAAAAAACAATATATCATGCTTCTGTGACCTAAGCAAGACATTCGACTGTGTCATACATAGTATCCTCCTAAATAAACTTTGATGAGAACAGTATAAAGCTATTAAAATCATACCTGAAGGAGCGAACTCAGTTTGTAAGGGTAGGGCTGGGCACGTCCGGAAAAAAAGTGATGGATGTAGGAATGCCACAGAGGTCGGTACTGGATCCTCTACTTTTTCTTATCTACATAAACGACCTCCCACTAGAGGACTTAGGGACAATATACACTCTCTTTGCGGTTGATATCTCACTATCCTGCAGTGGGTGCTCGCTCATCTTAACATTGGAGAGGCTAACAAACAGCTGTGGAATGAGGAAAAATCCCGTACTGTGATGTTTACGCTGAGAGATCTACCTGATCAGTCTAAGACCCTGGAAAGTGTAAAATTTCTGGGACTCCAAATTGACAGAAAACTTAAATTTGATGTCCACGTGGATTCACTGCGTGAAGACTCCGAGGGGGTGTTTTTGCTCTTATAGGTCTAAGCACATGTGTTTCCACTACTGTACTGAAAACTGCATACTGGTCTTTAATACACTCTACACTCTCAGCGCATGCACAGGGGGTTTTTGCTCTAAATTCTCACACTTCTTACATTCTTTACACTTAAAAAAAAATTGGAAAGTACAGGGTGGCGCGAGACGTTTACATCCATGATACACGAAACAGGCAGACCTTAACAGTGCCTCACCGTAGGCTTAAAACATGTCAAACTGGGGCTGATTACTGAGCGGGGGGGGGGGGGGGGGGTGTGTGTGTGTGTGTAAAGTGCTTCAATAAGATCCTAGGGGGGAGGTTAGGATAATGTCACTTAGCATTTTCAAGAGTCGAGTGAAGACATTTATCTTAAAAAATACATTTTATTCAGTTGATGAGTTTTTGATGAGCTATTGTATGTAATACGGTAAAATTTTAGATCTCTGATGTTGAATGTACACATGCTTATATGTTGAATATTTTTAATTGACTTAAACTGTGGTTTTTAAATGTAAAATTCTTTTGGATTTTTATTATGATTTCGTTTTCTTTTGACTAAGGTAAGATTACTATGTAATTTAAATAATCTGTAATATATTTGAATTTTAAAAATACTTCCTACAGTTTAGAGCTTTATATTTAAGAAAACATTTCATTTAGTTCATCTATTAAACAAGGAACTGGAGCAATTTGCCACTGTCCTTCCATGCGCTTGGACACGTTACTATGGTTACGTCTTCCTATTGCCATGGTTACGCTCACAATTAGTTTTAAGAAACGGACGCTAGCCAATTGCTCTTAGTATTTATATGTGGTTTGTACATATTATGTAAATAATTGGAAATTTAATAAAAAAATTTGCTAAATGTGAAATTAATTATTCAGAGTATTGAAAATGCGTAAATAAAAATTCTTCTTAGAGTAAAATATGTATGTATGTATGACATATATTTCTAGCACACACGAAAATACGAATTATGCCAAAAACTGCGGTGCCATCTATCTTTAGTGGCTATAAAAACGCAATCGAAGAAAACTTTTATATTTGCAAACAGAGCCAATGTATAGCACACGTTCTGGACCTTATTATTTAACGTTCTAGACCACAACTACGAAAAAGTTTCAAGTTTTTTTTCGCCGAAAGATTAATACACTATCCCTTTTTCCTTATACAATGGTTTCAATAATAGTATCTTAAATTATAAAATACTTTTATTTAAAAAGTTGCAGATTTATCAGTGCTTATTTGGTTACATTAGTAACTTTATGATATGGATAACCCCATGGCCTTAAAAAATGCAGAATTATCAATGTTTATTTGATTAATTTGTAGTTGCAAAATTAATAGAAAAATCCTATATCATACACTGTATGATGGGTTTATTAATGCTTAATGCCAAAGGTTATTTTGTTTAATAATTGTATTTAAGGTGCTGATAATACTAATGCAATTCAGCTACTGCTGCTCCTCGCTCTTGCTGCTCAACACTGATGGTGTCATCATTATCAGTAGCCTCATCACCGCTGGTTAATGCGTTTCCAATATCTAGTGCTCTTTTTAACAAGCGTATTCAATTTATATTATTATAACCGTTTGCAATAATTTTAGTGACGCTTTTGAAAGTATTTTTATTGAATTTCGTTGCTCTCTGAGCATGTGCCCGAGCAAAGTGCAACTTTAATAACGTTACAGCCAATAAACGCCGAGAGAGCAAACAAGCTGACACACAAGTACAACGTCGGGCGCAAGATGAACACACTCCCCGACCCGGTGGTATATACAGGATAGGGTCAAAATCCAAATAAATAACTGTCAATTTGTCGACTTTCTCCCGGCCGCTTTCATTGTTCAAACATTAGCACCCCCGGAGTGTATAATATATCGCATATACTGGGCACGTACACACCGGCCTAGTTAATTTTCCTCCGTTCGCCCCAAAGTTGCCCCCCCTTTATCCATCCCGTTTTTTTTTTCATCACGCTTCGTCCCGCTTTCGAACGTATATATTTTCCGTTTCCTGGTAGATTTGTCCGGGCGAAAAGTACGTTTCCGATTATCTGCAAATAACGGGAGGGGTCCAGCAGTGGCGTCACTTGTGTTTGATATTCGTCATTTGAGCATCACAAAACTTTGCAAGTATCATTATTGTTTTTGAAACTGCCTCGAATAATGAGTTAGTAGACATTAGGTTTGGACTGTAGGAAGCATGAGGGAGGAGACAATAATGCATTCCGGTACCAACATATTTACTAACCTAAACTATTATACCTACCTTTGAAATATGATTTCCGATTACTTCATATTTAGAATTTTAACGCACCTGTGCCTGTATACTATGTTGTATGGTAACCAGGTTACTCTGTACTTGATTAGCGATGACTGATATTGCATTATATATGCGTTTACTTTAATAACAATTTCAAATACGAATCAAGCTCGAGGCGAAGCGTATGAACGTAACATGTGCGACATACTTTGATTAAGTCAGATTAAGCTTTAAGGCAAGTTAAAGCGTAAATTCTAAGTAAGTAGCTGGTTCGTCCGCCTAGAACAAATACCATACACCCTACCTGCAGAACAATTTCGTAACTATGAGCTGTAGTTTAACATCAAGATTAGTTGGCATTTCGAAATGTAAAGTAATTATATCTACCATTATGCTACTTTATACAGAGTGTCACGCTCATTCCAGTCTAACCCTGTATATATCGGCTGGTAGGATATAATCAATATCCACTACCAAGGCCTTAGTGCTAGTCGTATGACGTCATCGATGTAGGCCGCGCAATTTTAATCATATAAGAGGATACATTATAATATTTATGAAAACTATCAACAGTTAACATTTTAAAGAACGCTAGCTAGATGAGAGAATTCTTGACAAATCCCAAAGGATATGTTTCAGTTTTTATCAAAATGTATCTATTGAATGGCAGATTATTGAGAGTCCACTTTATTATTTTAGAAAGTGCACGAACAAGGTAGTAGTATTAAATAATTAAGTAAATAAATTGCGAAATACCACATTATAAAAAGAGGAAATATGTTTTTTACAATATTGGAAAAATTGTAATGTAAGAGATATATTCGTCATATACGGGCATCCTAATATTCGCTGCTATTGTAGTTATCTGACAACGTTGCAACCAATTGCGCTTCGCGCAATCGCGGTTACCCTTCTATCCCCAAGCCCCCCTCCTACATCTTGAAAGTTCTTTAGCGAGGATAAAGTCAGAAAAATGCTTATCAATGTGAAACGCCCGTTTACGAGGAGCATCAGTGGCGGGTGGGAATTATACCCTCCACTTCCCGGAATACCAAAAAAATTTCGAAAAAATGGGAAAAACTTGAAAAAAAAACGTAAAAAATTATTCGGAAATTTAATAAAAGTATTTTAAAATGGAATAAAAAAAACAAATTAAGAAGAGAAAGAAATTAGGAGAAACGCGGTTTTCGTCGAAAAAAAAAGGCGAAAGAGTTCGGCTACGAGATCGGGGATGGCAAAAATGGGAGAAAAAAATGCTTTATGAGAAAAAAAATTGAAAAAAAAATGTTCGGAAAGTTAATAAAAATATTTTAAAACGAAATAAGAGAAAAAATTAATAAAACAAAACAAAAACAAAAGATTGTTCAAAAAATTAATAAGTAGTATAATAAAAAGAAAAAAATAATAAAATGAAAATAAAAAATTGCTCAGAAAGTTAATAAAAGTATTATAAAACGAAATAAAGAAAGAAAATTAATAAAAAAAATTAGAGAAACGCGATTTTGGGCGAAAAAAGGGCGACGAAATTCAGCTATGAGGTCGGAGATGACAAAAATGGGAGGAAAAAAGTGCTATATGAGAAAAAAAGACATTTTTTCAAAATTGGAAAAAACTGAAAATAAAACGTAAAAAATTGTTCGGAATGTTAATAAAAGTATTTTAAAACGAAATAAGAAAAAAAATAAAAACGAAACAAAAACAAAAACAAAAAATTGGTCGGAAAATGAGTAAAAGTAGAATAATTAAAAGAAAACTTAATAAAAAAAGGAAAAAAATTGCTCGGAAAGATAAGACTATTATAAAACGAAATAAAGAAAGAACATTAATAAAAAACGCAGTTTTCGGCGAAAAAAAAAGTTGAAAAAATGGAAAAATTAAATTAAAAAAAAGTGCCGATACCGGGGGCAAAGATGATGTTGAACATGTTTTGTCAAATTTATTTTTTCTACAGCCGCGCGCAAAATAACTAAATACTAAATTCAAATGAAATCGCAAAATCGACGAATGCCGTGGATCCTTATTTTGCGCTCTAGCGCGAACATGGAAAAGGAAATTCTTACTTTTTCCGTCTAGTGTGCTGAATGGTCATGGAAACCGAAGATAAATAAATGACAGTCGGGCGTTTGTTACAGTTTGTTGCTGGCACTCCTGTTCTAAATATGCCCGAAGCCCGAACATAATATGTCAAAACTGACAGTCATTTGCAAATTTCAGAATAAGTATAGAGAAAAATGTGCATTTAATTTTTAAAAATGCGGCTGTAGAAAAAGTTCTGTGTGTTTTTCGAGCGCAAAGTAAGATTGCCGTTTTCGAAAGATTACTGCGCTCCGCTACGCGTCGCGCAGTAACATTCTTTCTCAAGCGGCAATACGTTACTTTGCGCTCTAAATACACAAATAACTATTATGTAGTTTTAGTTAGGTAGTGTATTTTTTAGTTTAAGTTTATATTTGTAGATTTTCTCTATATGTACGCTTTATAATACGTCTTTCGCTTTTTCTATTTTTTGTAAATTTAACCATTTTATTTTACTTAATAATTAATTATAAATTATTGTACTTATATGTAGCTTCTATGCTAAATAAATGCTTTATTATTATTATTATTATTATTATTATTATTATTATTATTATTATTATTATTATTAAAAGTGCAATCAAAATTACTTGCCAGAATTATTCAATATAATAAGAGGAACCTATTTCAAGTTGATTTACTAAAAAAAAATGCAATCTGGAACTATTTTTCGAAGCGTAGTAACCATCGGCGCGTGCTCATTTTCTATTGATCGTATTCGCGTAGGTATACAGTCACTCTTCGCTCTCATTGGTCGGCGGGATACCGTCGTTGTCTTTTGGTCTTGACATTTCGCCAACACGAGCAGTTGGCATCTTGAAAAATTGTGTTCGGTTTTTACTGCTTGCGGCCTACTGACTACTGGAGCTCGGTTAGTGTGTGTATCGTGAGCTCGGCGGGGTCTCAGCTCATATTTATAGTTGGCTTCGGTGGGCGGGGCCACATCTGATTGGTCAAGTGTGACGGTGTTAGAGTTTCCACTCTATTGTACGGTGCTATTTCCGTGCTCTTGAGTATGGCAATCCATGTTTAGTGTATTTTTACTGCTTCCTCTGTTACCGGAAAGGGTAGTGATACCAGGAGGGGAAGTGAACGCTCGTTTTGAGGAAATCTGTGGGAGTATCGAAAATATGACGACATTCATAATGGCCGGGGATTGCAACACGAAGAACTCGGTCTGGGGAGAGCAAAAAACGGATGGGAGGGGAGTGCGGATACTCGAATGGGTAATGAATAAGGGTGTAAATAAATAACGTAATTGGGAAGTCTACGTATAGCTCGACACGAGGACAGAGCTTTATAGACCTCACACTCAGTAAGAACATAAATTTGTTACAAATTGGAAAATTTTAGACGAAGACACCCTTAGCGATCATGTATATATCACATACAAGGTACTTGGAGCTATAAAGAAGAAAAGGCAGGTAAGATGGATTGAACACTTCTCGGAAGCAGCCACTGCTTCAATTGCTTGTGAGTTGAGGATCATTGACTTCAGATACATACTAGATGCAAGGGATGATCAATATGAAGCTAAAATAGAGGAAACTATGGCTAAGATTCAAAGTATAGTGGAAAACAGGGTCAAAAAAAATTAAAATAAAAATAGTGGAAGGGGGATGACTGGTGGGACGAGGAACTGGAATTACGAAAGAAAAATATACAAAAATTGAAAAGAAACTGCCAAATCAACAAATATAGAAATGAGGAAGACAAGGACAGGTATATGGTGGAAAGGAAAAAGTACAAAGATCTCATTAGTGCAAAAAAGTGGCACATACAAATCACCAATTAAATACCATGACTGAAGAAAGCCCGTGGGATGGATTGTGAAGATGGATAAATAAAAACTCGAAGAGAGGGCATACTAATAAGACAATTTTGCATGAGGGAAAAGAACTCCAAGGTAAGGAAAATGACGACTATCTTATTGGCATGTATTATCCAAGGACTACAGTGGAGGAGGGTGTGCAACCGCTGGAAATTGATGAGATAATAAATGGATGGAAGACAGCTCAAGTAAGGGGAAGGACGGCATTACAGTCAGATACCTGCAATTAGTATGGAAAGTCTGTAGTAATATAATCAGTACAATTATAAAGGAGTGTGGTAAGCGAGGGATTTTCCCACAGAACTGGAAAATTGCGCGGATAGTGTGGTTTCCGAAGGGGGATGGTGGACTCGGGCCAATCAGCCTTCAGCCTTCAGCCTTTGATGGGGATGGTCCTCGATAAAATAATAAATAGGAGGCTTCAAGTGGAGATGGAAAGGAGACGGATGATATCAAAATGGCAATTCGGATTTAGGAAAGGAAGGGGCACAGTAGACGCGGTAGAAAGGCTCACCCAGGATATATAGGCGGGAAGAATGGCTACAAAAATGCAGCTACTCCTGGTCCTAGATTTGAAAAATGCATTTAATTCAGCCTGGGGACCAATTTAATCCAACGCATAAGAAGCAAGGGACTTGATTTGGGAACAATAAAGCTATGTTGGAGCTTTCTGCGAAATAGGTCTGTAGTGACTAGTCAGTGGGGAAGTAACAACAAAAATACACAAGGGTTGTCTGCAAGGTTCTAGCTTGGGACCAACCTTATGGCTGATTCTAATGGAAGAATGGTTCGAGTGCATGGATAGGTTGAAAGCGGAATGGGATATGAATCAGGGACTGAATAAATATGAAAGGTTGGTCTATCAGACATATGCGGCCGACCAGGTGATAATATTTGGGGGACAATCAGGGAGGGACTTAGAGAAGAATGGAAGACACCATGGGAGATACTGACTGACTGGGAGGGACGCAGTAAATAAGGAAAGGTAGAGGAATCTAGCAGAACTCTGATCTGGAAGCGTCTACCTCTAAAAGCGGATTACCAGTATGGTCGCAACAAAAAAGACTTGGTAGTTTGGACTGATGCTGCAATGGAGGAGGAAATAAGTGGCCTGGGTTTGGTACTTAAACATGGGGAGAATGAATGCACCAAGGCTTGCCTTAAACACATGGGCAAGAGCATAGTACGCTCAGAACATATTAATTTTTGGTCTTAAGGTGACAGAACAATACTTAACAGAAGAGAATATAAACCAAGAAATGACCATTACCATAATTAATGACAGTAAGCAGGCTATAGAGGAAGTATGCAATTACCATACCAACAAAAGAACCGCAGTGGAAATATAGGACACTGTCGACAAATTAGGAAATCAAAATATAAAGGTGAGATTTAAATGGGAATTTTTCAAGGGAAACTGTAAGGAAGCCAAAATGGCACACAACCTCACTAGAGAACTAAGAATCGATCTAGAGCAAGGGACACTGGGAAGATGAATTCGTAGTTGAGAAAGATGACTATAATGGGCTGAGGAAGAGAATGGACATCACCAATTGGCAGCAAATATGCGATAATGAGGAGAAAGGACGGGCACTATATCAAATATGTAAGAGTCTGTAGAGAAAGGCTTCAGTTGGGTTGGAAGACCCTAAAACTTGCCACAGGTCACGGCAATTTTCGGTCAGATCTAAAGGGATTTAAGAGAAAGAAGGGGGGGGGGGGGAATAACGATGGGTGTGAATGTAGCTACTTTGGTGAAGCTGGCGGTATAGGTGAGTTCCTTTGATAGGGGATTCGCTAGAGAAAGGGTCTCTCTTTGCTTGAAGCCGAAAGGCATATAAGCTGGCCAAGGCCGTAACTTTTATGCTTCCTCTGTTTTGTTAAAGTTGTTTGCATGCTTATGGATTTCAATGGCTGTCCTGTAGAGTTTGGCGTCGTGATAAGATGAAGTCGATGCGCTAACTTGGATTTCTTCGAATTTGATGCGATGGTCTGGTTTTGTGAGTGTATGGTCTGCTACGGCGGATTTGTTTATTTGTCCCAAGCGGCAGATGTTCTTTTATTCGGGTATTTATTGACTGCTTTGTTGTTCCTATATACACGCTACCACATGTGCAAGGTACGCGATAGATACCCGATACTGCAAGCGAATCCAGCTTATCTTTAGCTGATTTTAGATACTCCTTTATTTTTATTGTGGGCTTTTTGTCTGTAACTCTGGGAATGTAAGATAGAAATGCTCTGGCTGCTGGTTGATTCTGATCTTTGATTTAGTAGTGTTGGTTGTATTGTTCTCTTTACTTTTTGTTCCGAATACCCCTTGGCCATCAAACCCTATAAAACTTGTCTATGTTTGGCTTACCTTGGGTAACGTTGTGTTAGTTTCGTTTCGTTGCGCAGGCCTGAAGTGTGCAAATATTTCAAGACAAAAGTTAACGAGGGATCTTGAACGCTCGATAAAAATATGTTTGAGGTTAAAAAAACACAAAAAACTTAATTTTTCCGCACTTTTTCTATTAGAAAATTATGATAGAATAGTGAAATGTACTATTTGTTAATTTTCTTATGCATATAATCTAGGATTAAAGTTTTTCAGACCTTTTTTTTATTCGTTTCGTTTCTAAAAATCCGTTAACCAAATTCTAAATTTATATTTAAGAAAACATTTCACTTGCTTTATCTATTAAACAAGGAACCGGAGCAATTCGTTACTGTTCTTCTATCCGCTTGGACACATCACTATGGTTATGCTTTCCTGTTACCATGGTTATGCTCACAATTAGCTTTAAGAAACGGACGCTAGCCAACTGCTCTTAGCTTTTGCGAAAATGCAAGGGAAGTATATTTTTGAATACAAATTTCCTTGATGCACCATTTCTGTTCTATCAACAGTTCAGTAACGTGACATTGTAGATCGAATTCATATTCAGCGAATATAATTGAAGAGACAGTTATTATTTAATATTCAAAATGGGGCAAATCTTCGCAGGAGAAACAAGGGGTTGGGAGTAAGTTAATCAGCTCGCACTTTATATCAAAATCCCGCTGCAGCTCGAATGTCCTGAAACGCGGCCATAAATCAAAAAGTTTTGTTTAATTGACCCGATGATGTATCGAGTTCCTAATTAAAGCGGATGTTTGAGATTTTGATGACAAATGGTGCGCGGGGATTTCGGCCCGAATTATATTACGTCGACACTTCGCGTCGAGCCGGGGGAAAAGGGAAAAGGCAATTAAACCTCGCGTAATAAAAGAACTTTTGACTTTGAGATAGTTAAATTGGATTCCGGCCGCGGAAAAAAAACAACTGGCTCTAAAAATGATCGTCATTGTTTCTAACCAAAAAATATTAAGTTTATAAAAAGCTCGACCCCTAACTTGACTGAATATAATCGTAAACTCTCGGTCGGAAAACACTTGTTAATCGTCAGCAATTTGCCTTGTGGAATTTTAAATATTTTGCATTTACTCGAGGAATTTTCAATCGCTCTCGGGAGCATCAACAAACTTCAGTGGAAAACTTCTTTGAAGTTTCCGT